>BMAO01037905.1:0-268652 GCA_019973975.1 Trichonephila clavata
AACTAAAACAGAAAGCAATCAAACAAAGTAAAAATACTAATTAAAACTTTAAAAGAGAGCACTAATCTTTTTTTTCTTTGATAATCTACTGAAAATGATGCGCTATATGGATTCTGGTATCAGAGAAATCCTAAAATTTGAGAAATGGCGGGAAGTCAGAGCAGCCAGTTTTATACGGTCAATAAACAATTTGTCTTTAAGCGCATGCGTGAATGCCCCCCCCCCACAACTTTCAACTGACTGATAATATTTAAATGAATCTCAGAAATGCATTGAATGCATTTTATCATCTTAATCTGACATACATAGTTATTTAATTTTGAAAATTATGTAAAGAAAAACTGACGAAAAAATAACTTTTTCACTCGCATTTTTTTTTACTCGCCAAAGTTACTGATTTCCCCCTGTTTAAAGGCAGAATATTTTTTAGTGTAACCCTTGAGTTAGATGCGTTCGACGGCGAAACAGGTCAAAGTCTTTGGCGCAAAGCTAATTTTCAACTAAATGTAAAATCGCGTATTATTAATTATTTTAAAAATCATTACCTTCATTTTTAGGGCATAATTTTTAAGTTAATGCTCTCAAACTTCACAAACTATTTGCAAAAAATAAACGTACTTTGAAATAAAAAAAATGTACTAAAACTACTGTTTAAGTTATTCTCAGAAAAACAGCGGTTTACAAAAATCACGAAATGTTTTTTTAAAATCCGTAATTTTAAAGCAATTTTTTCAATCTTCCTGTATGTTACGGATAATATTGCTTTACACAAGGAAAAAATGTTTCGTGTAATATTTTTAATAAATAACAAAGTTATTCAATGTCGAGTACAAATTTCAAGTAATTTTTAAAAAATCGCAGAAAAAAAAGTTTTGGTCATTTTAATTTTTTAAATGAATGGATCTAAAGAGAAAGGCTTGAAGTTATATTAGTGTAGAATAATCGATTTAATAACACGAAACAAATTCATACCTAATGATTTAGAAATAATTTTCATAAAAACGCATCAGTTTTAATACTATTTTTAAAAAATTCGAAAAAATAGAAAATATCGTTATTTTACAAAAAAAATTATACCGTGTCGTGGCGAAATAAATGATCTTTCCGATTCTGTAATTATTTTTTGTCTGATTTCCACACCGAAAATTGGATGATAATTTTTAATATGGTTGGAAAACGTAAGATCACGCTCGGCCGAAACGGAACGGAAGTTCCGCCAAGTAAACAACCGGCAGGAGTAAAACAATTAGGCGTTTTTAAGGTTATTTAATTAATATCTTATTTTAACTAATTACAATGTCGGAAAATAAATGGGCAATACGGCTTCCCCGGAAAATTACCGATCTTTTGGTACCTTTCCGCGACTTTCTGCGTCGTACGGTTTCGTGAGAAGATAGACGCAACATACATACATAGATAGATAGATACGTTTGTTTACCTTCGAATTTTAATAGTGTAAGATAATTGTACCCAAAGCAGTACGAGTGAAACTAATAGAAAAAAACACACGAAACATTTGTTCATCCTGGTGTAGCTACCATGTTAAAATTAATATCGCCACAATATTACTGGATAAAAATTATAAGTGATGTAAGAAATTACGTAAAACACTGTGAAACGTGTCAATTTAAGAAGTCACATCAGAAAACATACGGACTGATGTGAAAAACCTTTTGAGAATTGTTATCAATAGATAGTGTAGGCGGTGTAAATTATTATAATTCAGTAAAGAAATATTTACACATTATTATAGATCATGCCACCAGATATATTTGGACTTTCTCTTCAAAAAAGGCAACAAGATACGTATATTAATTGTTTGAGACAAATCTTTAAAAATAATCTACCAGAAAAAAATATTAAGTGACAGAAATACTGCATTTACCTCTTCAAAATTCAAACATTTTTTAAAAGATAACAATGTCACTCAATTACTAACAACTTCTCATCGACCGCAAACTAATGGAAAAGTAGAATGAGTAAATCAGACTATCATTATCCGCTTAAATGCGAAATTAGTAATAACACAAGTAAAGTCCCATGGACAAAGATTTTAGAAAAAGTAACGCATCAATATAATCAAACTCCACATACAATAACAGGCTTTCTTCCCACCTATTTAATGTATGGCAATTTACCTTCTGAAATTTTACTAAGAGATGATGAAATATATCCTCCCAAAGAAGAAGCAAGAAAATTAGCCAAGAAAGAACAGAACAATATTATAACATCAATAAAATTAGATATGAAAAAAATTTCAGGAAGCTTATTTTAAGGTTGGTGACTTAGTGATGTATGAGGAATTCCAATACCCCAATACAAGGAAATTAAGTCCCCCTTATTCAGGTCCTTACACAGTATTAAGTAAATATTCAGATGTATTGTTTGAAATAGATAGACCCAATGCCCTTAATAAAACTGAAACTGAATTAGTTCATTCAATCCGCTTAAGGCATTTTCATTCATCTGAAAAATTTCATTTGAATTACCTTCAACAAACTATCCAAAATAAAGAGAAGGAGAAAGGAAATGTATTGTGTAGTACAGACAATCAAGACTTTTCTTAGAGGAATAGTAATGTAAATGATATAAAAATTTTATAAAATATATTTTGTGTTAAGTGATATGTTGTTTATATTTAAAAGAAAGAGTAAAGTGTGTTTTATAAAAAAAAATTGAGAAATTTTTATGTACTTCATTGTTTTATTTTAAATTGTTAAAGGAATTGTTTTATATGAAAGTATTGGTGTTACATAGTTGAAAGATATAACGTTAGTTATTAGAGAAATGACTCTAATGTACTAATATTAAGGAAACTGATTATGAGGAAAATTAAAATTAAAGTCACATTGCATTCTTTTTATCCCCTGAATTTTATTATTTTGTTAATTATTTTATTCATCAGTAACTTTACTAAATTTAAATTTAAATTTAAATTTTTCTCATACTCAAATTGTGTGTTTTGATATACTGGCCACATATCAGGATTCACTGTTTCTTGAAATTTTCCTTGTCTAAAATTAAAGTAATTTAACAACTTGATTTTGGAAATGATACAGTGGATCGAAGAGAATACAATCATTACGATTTTGTATATGTCTTGAAACATTAAGAGGACAAACTTATTTAGTTTTATTTGTATACCTCTTATTGTTTTCATAATAGCATCCCTGAACATCTGTGATTTGATCACGCAGATTTGTCAGAGAGATGTGTTGGTATTGGTATGGTGTAAATTATATTACTGATTATGAAATACGCAGGAGAAAAATTTGTCTATGTAATGAATAAGTTGCAAAAGTTACAGAGAGATTCAAAATATTTTATGTGATGATTTGAAGTAAAAGTGAATATGGTGAAAAATTTACTACACTAATTTGTATGTGTTGTTGAAAATAATTATTATAATAATGATAGATTCCTTTATAGAGATGATTCCCCTTTTCGAATCGAGATAAATACAAGAGCTCTTATACTCTTATATTCTTATACTCTTATATTCTTTATTCTTATAATACATGTAAAAGGAATATGGTCTAGTGTGTTGAATAGTGTATAAGTGTTATATAAACTGTTCTCATACTATTAATCATATCATTTTATTCATGTCTATGCTTTGATATTTTAAAAGTGTATTTCTCAGCTATGTATATTTTTATTTAACAAAATTAAGTAGTATTACGAAGGCGCCTGAGTATATTTTAATAGAAATTAGTATTTTAATATTTGTTAATCATGTATTTTTTAAATTATATTATTGTTTAATATGATAAACTTCCACACATATACTACACTTAGGTAGACTATATATATATGTGCTAGCAATAACACAAATCTAGTAATATGAAAGATTTGGAGGAAACGTTAAGCTCTTTTTCTGGATGCAATATAGATTTGAAAATGCTAATGTACATTTATGTGTAAGGAACTTCATTTTATCAATTAATATTTTAAAAGTGTTATTATTTTGTTTATTGCTATAATTTCGTTTATTGTATTGTATTTTGATTTTATTATTCGTTTTACTTAATTTTATTTACTATGTGTAAAATGTATTTCTGTATTATGTTATGTACTGTTTTGTATATATTGAAAATTTACTGTGTTTGTAAGAGAGAAAGACCACCGTTACTCCAATTTTAAAATTGGGGGGGGGGATGTAAGGATAATTAAGTTAGATCTAAAACTAAATCGCTAGTCCACTTCTAACTTTTATCTTCCCGTTACATCTTCAAGTATTAAATTTATTACCCAGTTCGGGAATATAGAACACATGGCTTAACAGAAGTTTGCCGGCTCCGACAATTAATTTTTATTGCCTAATGTATCATACTTAAATTCTCAAGTATATCTCTTCAATCGGAAGTGTACTTCAAGAGCATATGGCTTCAAAAAGGGCCGCCTATTCATATGGTTAACACGTGTCCGTCTCTCTCTCTTACAGACAGATTACAAAATGATCTCATTGAATAAAGACGGTTAAATTAAATTCACTCAAAAAAACCACGACATATATATATATATATATATATATTAACTTTGTTTAAACCTGCATTCCTAGTTCCTAAGGCTGGGAGTTTGCTTTTAGTATTTCTGTGGCTAAATCTTTCCTATTATGACGATAGTTATCTTAGGTTTATAACTATTTTTAGTATATTTTTGTAATATATATATATATATATAATATATTATATAAAAAATAATAATAATGGGAAAAAAATTAATATCAAAAATAGAATACAATTAACAGGGAAAAAAAATTAAGATCAAATCTAATGAAATACAATTGTTATTAAATATATATATATATATATATATATATATATATATTTAATAACAATTCCTCGTTCAAATTTCTAATTAATTCACGAGATATCTGGTCAAGACCATCCCGAATTAAATGAATCTCCTAGAACAGAAAATTTAAATGGTGAACGATTGCATAAATATTTGAGTTTGTTTACCTATTCCCAAGTCATTATTCTTCAGAAACATTCAAGTTGGTCCTGAGCCCCCATCGAGACGTCACATAACACTGGACGCTTTTTACTTACTTTTTAACGAGAATACAATTTTAAACCTAAAGAGATTGCCATGTTGTCAAAACTTGTAGAGAGTCGTATCAATAGTGACTCAAGAACTGGATCTTACTAATCAGCTTACTTAGACGAGAAAATCATGCGAGAAAATCTTCCTTGGAACTTCTTTGAAATGAGTATATAAGTTGGGATTTCTGAGTTGAAAAGGAAATGATTAAGTCTGTCAGAAGCTTCGGTAATGTTTGTTGATTCTCCTTATGTGTTAATGCTGCTTGCATATGTGTTCCCAAGAATCACCGTAAATAAATTCATATTTGTAAGCCACATACTTTCTGACTGTCTTTCGTGCACGAATGCAACAGAAATGTATGAATAATATTTCATCTTCACATTTATCGAACCACTAAAGTACAAATATACACGCTTACAAATATACAGGTACACACTACACTGGTGTGCAAAAATTAAGGACGAGACGGTTTTTTCAATATAACTTTGTACAAAAGCATTCCAAATCAACACATTTAATACCGTAAGATCCCCAATACGTAAGGACATGAGTAATGTAAGCAACACTTACTAAAAGAGAAATCAGAGGGATAAAAAGAAGCTTTATTGAAAAAGTAGCATGGAGCGCAATGCGCCTGAAGGCCGAAACATCCCTGTGATGGGTGTCCAGCAAGAAATATCCGGTCTTTAGTAGGGGATATGATCTCCCCTGACTGCTAGGCAGGTTTCACAGCGTCTGCCCATGCTTAGAATGAGGGTGTCAATGAGTTGTTGAGGCATTACTGCCCATTCGTCTTGCAGCACCAATCGAAGCTCCGGAATCGTTACTGGTGGTAAGGTACGAGCTTCCAAGCGTCTGCCTAGAAAATACCATACATGCTCGATGGGATTGAGATCCGGAGATCATGCCGGCCAATCCATACGTTCAATATCCTCACTCTCTAAGAGCTGTTCGGCAGCTACTGTGCGATGACATGGTGCATTGTCGTCCATGAAAAGGAACTGCGGACCCATAGCACCTCTAAAAAGACGCACATATGGAAGAAGAATCTCGTTACAATAACGGGTCCCGTTGACTGAACATGCGTCGAAGATGTGAAGGTCTGTACGACTACCAAGCATGATGCCTCCCCAAACGAGAACACGGCCATCTCCATACCTGTCCCTTTCAATGATGTTCGAGGGATGATTGCGGCTTCCCCGCTCTCTCCAGATGAGTATGCGATGAGAATCGCTACTCAGACTGAATCTGCTCTCATCTGTAAAGAGTACTCGTCCCCATTCATTGCCTCTCCAATTCCGGTGTTCCCGGCACCACAGAGAACGCCTTCTCCGATGGGCAGGCGTTAGAGGTACACACCGTACAGGGCGTCGTGCAAACAGACCACCACCGTGCAGTCTTCTGGTCACGGTAAAACGCGATATCAGTCGTCCAGTCGCCTGTGTCGTGTGTCTAGCGATTTCTCCCGCTGTCTGCCGCCTGTTTCTTCTGGCCTGTAAGGCAATATACCGGTCATCTGCGGGTGTGGTTCCTCGTGGACGACCACTACTGAACCCCAGGATAGCTGTTCCTGTAGTTTGAAATTGTCTCCAAAGTCGTGAAACGATGCTGTGAGCAATTCCGAACTCTGCAGCCACACTTGTCACACTGCGACCTTCCTCCAACTTCCCAATGATTCGACCTCGGGTAAAAGCATCCAGATGTCGTCTAACAGATTGATTATTCGCCATATCTCGCTGAGGCAGGAACTCGGTGTGATTTTAACTGCTATACGGTGTGCAATCTCTTTGCCAGAAATACTAATCTTACACCGACAACATGCTTTACTACTCAGATACTCCCCCATTACGTATACCTGCATATCTGCGCATGTGCTACCGTACATCACCTCACTTAATCTCCTGATTGGTCTTTCTGTCCGCTCTGCCTCTTCGTTCAGCTGATATGCTATTTTTTCGAATTCGTCCTTAATTTTTGCACACCAGTGTATATAAAGTGAGAGAGTCAACAATAAATAATGAAAGTCTACAAAATAACTACAGATTATTTCAGATGGGAGAATATAGATTGAAGCAAATTGGACAAATGCGTAATTTATATTATATCAGTAAGTAATGTTTCAAGTATTTACATAGAGTCATATAGAACAATTAAAAACATGCAAATAAAATTGAAAATATTTTTTACAATCTTCGTAATTCTTACTGATAAGTATTTTTCAATTAAATATTTCTAACCATTTGTATAACCTCTCTATTCTTTTCAACCATGCGGTATTACGGTTTTGAAAGATTACTTAGGTGAGTGAAATAAATTTGGACATTATGTATATGATACAAACCTTACTTTTTGAATACAAACGTTGAATATATTAATTAGAAAATTAATAAATAAGCAGAAACTAAAACTTAAATCAGAAAAGCCTAAAATTTGTGCATGTATTCCTACATACTATACTCATAGAAAAATAAAGCAAATTTGATGCTATACTACATGAATAGAATTAGTAGCAAATAAAACAGACTAAGGAAAGCAAACATAAATACCTAAAATTTCGAAAATATATAATTTCAAATTGAAGCAAGTAACAAATTTAAGAAAATGTAAAGTTTCCATTGAAATGATAATCCTAACTGGATACAAAAGTTGTTGCGCCATCTGTATAAATTGATTGAAATGAAGTGATTTCTTTAAAAAAAATGTATAATAGTAAAGCTAAAAGTAAAGAATCTACAAAATTAAACATTTTTGTTATTTATACTATTTTAGAAAAAAAAAGTCCTGACGCGGAGCTGCACATATGGATTTACCATTGCAGACCTAGTATATTCTAAGAGAGCTGGTATCACTTTTTAGTGTGGCACCATATAGATGGTATACCGATTTCCGCAAGTAATTTTCGCACCTAGTTTCCTTCCCAGAGGGGGAACCTGAGTTCTGACGATGTGAGCATGTCCAAAGAGTTTAATTTTCCAACAAAACCCAAGCCAAACACGCACTCTAGGTATTTTTAACACGCCGTATAATCATACAAAACTGACGCTGTTGAATTTCTGCTAGAGGAAAATCTATCGCCTTGGGCCAGGGTTGAACCCACAAACTTAGGCGTGCAAGTTTAACGACAAACCAACTACGCCACCTAACTAGCATGTTCAAAGATACAAGAGTGGACCAAAATAGCGGAATAATCAAGTTGTCGTGAATTATACCCTCCCCTAAGAGTATCATCTCCCGGTCTACCATTATAAGTTTCTGGAGGTGTAGGCGGGTTAGAGTAAACAAGAGACAAAGTTACAAATCACTATATTTATTGATGCTTATTAATCACAGGAGGATGTAATATCACAATTCAAATTTAAGAGAAATAAAACACAGTGGAGTATGAGAAGGAGTTACTACTAGCAGAACTACGGAATCGCGACTGAATCCACGAAAGATCAAACACGTACAATTACAACTAAAACACGTACAAGTAGTCACAATATTGTAAAGCACTAACCTTATCCTTTTAACGTCGGCTGTTCCGTCGTGGTGATGAATTTCTTACTGTCGGGATCGGCTAATAGATAAGGATCCTTACTCGGTCATACGGAATCTTTTCTAATTTCAATCTACTGCTCTCCGGCGTAGCTCGTCAAGTAACTGCTAACTAATACTGTCAACCACTGCGTGTTTATCTACCGATGTTTTAATTCATTTAACTTCACTCTCCTAACTCTTCACTTTACAACTTTCTTTTTTAATTCGCTAAAACCTAACTTATATAGTATATTTCATTTGCATAAATCACGCTTTGGCTCCCGGTGGAGATTGGTTGAAATAAATAAAATTACAAAGAAATATTGAGAAGGTTAGTGGAAACCGTATAGATCTGTCACAAAGTTCTAAATAGAATTTATTATTTTTGTGTAATTATTGAGTTTTTCTTATGATTGTAATTAGATAATTATTTTTAAGTGAACATTTTTATAAATTACTTGTTCAACAAATGTATATGGACAAATATAAATATCTAAATATACATAGGATAAAAGCGATTTTCCCCTTATTTGGTCAATTAACCCTCCCGATATCTCATGAATTATTAGACCTACACACTTGCAATTTGTCAAGCATTTTTTTTTATGAAATAAAAATCCGCTAAAAACGGGTTTTGCGAAAATCGATCCTCAAGGGGATTTCAGAAGATTCAGGGTCATTGTACATAAATATATTCTCGTTTTTAAACAATTAAGCCTACAGACTTGAAACTAGTCTGGCAAAGTTCTTTCATGGAGTACAGACTCTCTAGAAAAGGTGTTTTGAGAAAATATACCCTAAAGTTGGGTTTTGAGAACTTAGGTGGCGTTATAGATAAAAATTCACGTTTTTGAACTTGTAGACTTGTAGAACCACATACTTGAAATTTGAAATGCATATTTATTTTGTTGAGTGGAGATCCCCTAAAAGTGGTTTTGTGGAAAGGGACATTGGAAGAGTGTTTACGGGAGCATAAAAGAGAATTCTACTTCAAAGGAAGAAATTCAATTCCTGCCCTTTTTAGTCAAGAGGTGAGGGTTATAAGAATTTTTTTCAATACACTCGAAAGCTTAATGCTAGGACCTAGGTATCAGTAATTTTAATATATATGTATATATATAAACAGTATATATTCACATAATATCATGGAACGTTCAGCCAAGCGAGTGTATATAAACACTCAAGAGCCAAAACATTATCACCACCCCTACATTTTGCAATGAACTCGCCTGGATGACGTGGAAGCCAAGTAAACAGGTGGGAGTGGTATTTAACTGCTGCTGGATTGTCTGTAGAATCAATCTTTCACTTACTTCTGTGTTGATGGGAAAGTCTGTGGATCTAAGCAACTTTGATAGAGGGTAAATTGTAATGACTCGAAGGCTCGGAACAAGTATTTCCGAAACTGCAAGACTCGTGGGTTGTTCACGATCTACAGTTGTTAGTACTTATGCAAAGTGGATGAATGACGGTGAAACCAGCAGTAGACCACATGGTGTTGGACGTCCACACGCTATCAAAGAAAAAGGTCGTCGGAGACTATCTCGCATGGTGAAGCAAAACCGGAGCCAGACAGTGGGCTCAGCTTACAGCCCAATACAATGCAGGGACAAGTTGAATAGTATCGGAGCACACTGTTCAGCCGACACTGTTGGATATGGGGCTACGCAGCAAACGTCCCACTAGTGTGTATTTGTTGACCAAACGTCAACACCAACTGTGCCTGCACTGGTCCCGGGAACTTCGCGACTGGTCCATTGATCAGTGGGAAAGAGTTGCCTGGTCAGATGAATCACGGTTTGTCATTCATCATGCCGATGGCCGTGTCAGGATACGCCGTCTTCCAGGCGAACAGTTTCTCCATCAATTTACAGTAGGTCATACACAGGCTGGTGGTGGTGGTATTATGTTTTAGGGTACGTTCTCTTGGGCGTCTCTGGGACCCGTGATTGTGGTAGAGCAGAATGAGCATGAATGCTACAGGGTATCTGAACATAATTGCAGACCCGTTGCACCCTTACATGTCATCTGTTTTTCCAGCTGGAAATGGAATGTTCCAACAGGACAATACCCCATGTCATAAGGCTAAAATTGTGTTGGAGTGGTTCTAGGAACATGATGCTGAATTCCAGTTAATATCCTGGCCGCCTAACTCACCGGATCTCAATCCAATAAAACACATTTGGAATGTCATGGGACGGCAGTTCAGAGTTGAAAGGCTACCAATTCGCAATATCTCTTTTTGACCGTTGCTTAAACATCTGGTACAATCGGTCTCCGGCCATCTACCAAGGACTTGTGGCATCCATGCCAAGGCGGGTTGACGCTGTGTTGCTGGTCATAATGTTTTGGATCATGAGAGTATATATATATATATATATATTTTGAGTAGTAGTAGTTTGCTGAGACAACAATATTTTAATATATCTCGAACATGAACTTTTCAGGAAGTTGTTTACTTTTCATGAAACAGATTGGAATTTGCTAATTACAAAGCCACAATGATATTTGTTACAGTTCTCGCTACCCTTTTCAAACATAAAATAAACATCAATACTGATAATCGAAATGGCTTATAAATGGAATTTTAATAGCTCACTTTGCTTCACTCACTTCCATAGCGTATAAGTATGCATCTTATCTGGAATAAATTAATAATTCAAATTCTTCCGAAATACGTGTAAATATTTGTTTTGTAATACTGCATTAAATAGGAAACTTTTGTATGAAGATCTACTGTAGCAACGGTTTGTGGGAGATTATCGACATCTATAAACGTTGGATTACGAACTATACATATGGAAAAAAAGATCTTTTTTAAGAAATAATGTTAAAAATAGTATAATACGCATGCATTTATTTATAAATGTATATAACGAAAGGGCGAAAAGTCCGTAAAAACTTTAAAAATTTATAAAATCCAGAAAATTAAACAAAATAAAAAAAACCGGTTTGCTGGTTTAGCATTGATAAATGACGGTATTTTTTTTTAAATTAGAAAAAAAAATTAATTAAAAAAACATCCGATAGGTGACGTTTCGTACATAAGTAAAAGAAAAGACACGCAAATAACAAACATAATGTTACCAATTCATTTATTATAGCAGTATATGTTCATAATCATTTATTATAGCAGTTTATTATAGCAGTATAGCCAAGGAGATAACACATTGCAAATGTGTCATAAGTCCTGCAACGGCGGAGTGCATAATGTTCGTCTGTGCATAGCAAAAAGTTCGGGTTTCAGATTGGGAGACAGAGGAGGCCACGGAAACTTGCAACGTTTGCTAATGATTCTTTCTTCGCCGAACGTCTGTATCAAGAATTCCTTGACTGGATTACCAAAGTGATTTCTTGCTCCTTCTTATATAAACGTTACAGTAGAAAGGACATCTTAGAGGGATCTTATGATGAAGAAACCTATGAACCCACACCACACTGTGACTTGGGGGGAATGCAATGGTTTCTCTGCGTACTCTCGTGGATTTGAAGTCACCAAAATGTTTCAGATATGGGTATTAACAACACCACGAAGCGAAAAATTGATCTTCATTTGTCCACAAGAAGTTAAAGTCCCAAGAGGAATCTTATGTAATTTTTGAGTGAGCCAATCTCGCAAATGCTTATCTCTCTCTAAAACATTCGAGGGTAGAAACTCATGGTAAGACTATAACTTGTATGAACACTGAATAAAAATTATACGAAGAATTTTGCGTATCGAGGATGGTGGTAATCATTTAAAGACTGCAACAATGAATTCATTGATTCTATCCCAAAGAGTCATTTTACAAGTTAAAATTATCTTAAATCAAGCCAAATTATTTAAAATATCTATGCAATTATTTCACATAATTAAATGTGCGCCCTTTTTTAGACCTTTTACCCCATTTACTATCTTTTAAGTATACATTTGTTAATTGTTCACAGAGGAAAAATTTTGATTGCAAATGAAACTCAAATTTACTAGAGTTCATGAAAATCCTGCATAATTGAAATTAAACGATATTAAGAAGCGGCGAATGTAGAATAATTGCTCTTTCTTATTTACTTTTAAATTATTTATTAAATTTAAACTTCACTGAAAATATATTTTCCATGTAATTTAAGACTTTACTAATATATTTTAATTTTATGATAGTTTAATTATTATAGTACTTCAAGTATTGCACTTTCAGTAGGACAATAAATTACTGATTTTCTTACATGGGTAGTGTTATTTAATATTATTTAATTCAAAAGAATATTACTATAAATTTAAATATTTGGTAGTAAAATTATTTGCGAAGAATCTTGATTGTGAAATAAAAGCAATTATTAGAAACAGAAAAAAATCACTCATTATGAAAATCAATAAAAAATGTGAAATATCTTAAGTACAATAAATTTGTTTACTACATTACTCACAAATTAAATAAATCACATTTAATTATGAGTTTTTATTTAAATAACAAATATTTACTTTATCAACAGTTATTTGGCACTTTAAAACTGAAGAATGTTTGTAATTTTTTATATATGTTCATGATACTTATATTTTTGAAATTTTTCTTTCAGAAAGTATTTTTAAGAAGTTCCTGAAAAAGTTTGCTTTTTTCCTTCATAAAAACATTCTTAGAATTCAGTTCAGTTTATATGACATAAAATTCTCTTCAAATTAACTTACAAAATGTTTCTGAAGGATTTAAGTTAATTTTTTTTCCATCTGCGAATGAATCAGAAGTAAGTAAACTTCAAACAAAATTGAAAAAAATTAATTTAATTTTCTTAAACAAAACCATTTAAAAAAATTAATGCGATCACATAGTTTTTCAAATCTTTCTTTAAAAAATGTCATTTGAAATTTTAAAAAAAGTCGTTGTTCTATGCACTGTTATTAATAATAAATTATGGTTATAAAAATTAATGTTTAAAAAGTGATTTTTAGAGAGATTATTTCTATATTTAACTTTTAAACTACTTTCTTGTTTAAAAGATGTTTTATTTTTTCGCAGTGATTCTCTAACTTTATTTTAATTTAAAATTCTTAGGAAGTAAACTATTGCACTTATAGATGTAAATTTAATTAGCAAATAAAACAAAGACAATTTTTAAACTTAACACCGAAAATAATTCCTTATTTTTTAAAAAAAATTATATTGCATTTCGGTGCTGACGTATTATATCATCGAAAAACTTTGCAAGATTAAAATACTTCACAAAAGCTGTAATATTTAAAGTTGTATTTGAACATCAGAAGGAAAATATTTCTGCTACTGACCGTGCTCATATTGTGGGAATTTTGCAACGTGTTTTGATTTGATGAAAATGGTCGATGGAATAATTAGTAAGTATTTATATTTCTTACATTTCAACAGAGATTCATTGTTATCTACATGGAATACAAATTGTGCGAAATATTCAATACACGTACATATATATATATATATATATATATATATATATATATATGAAAACATAGTTGTTATAAGAAAACAAGTTTCGTTTTGTTTTATTGGTAATTTTTCTCCGAAAATGTAACATCCAGGGAACTTCAACGTATATTTAAATGGAAAATGGATGTCATGTAAGCTAATTTAGAAAATATGCAAAAAGGGGAATATCTTCGAACTCAGGATTTTTAGTTTATGTAAAACTGTGATTTTGTAATTCATAAAATAAACATTTCAACAAATAATAAAAATTTAACATTTTACTTGATATGTGGTGCTATAAACATAATTACTAGATTTTAAATGTAATTCTCCGATTTTTTAAATCTAAAAGTATTACTGTCTAATGTCTAAAGAAATACCTTACAATATAAGGTATAGGTGATATACCTTAGCTTCATTACATTTAAAGAATTCTAAATAACTGTATACTGCGTATACATATATATATATAATGCATAATTATATGCAAAATAGTTGTAAAACCTAAGATAACTAATCAAGATAGTAAGCAGTATATTAGCCACAGTAGTACTATGGTAAACTTCTGGCCTTATGAACCAAGATTGCATGTTTAACCATGTTTTGTGGTCAGCCAGCCTTCACCTGTATTTGCCAATACTCTGGGAAAAGTAAGGAATGTCAAGAGAAATTTGACTATTACAAATAAAATCACAATCTATAAAAAAGGGGGGAAATTATAGCCTACTGTTAATTACTAGTACATGTTAAAATCGATGCAAAAAACAAGATGATAATATACTGGGCTGCAAAAGTTAAGGAACAATATGTTTTTCGAAGCTCACCTTAAACAAATGACAGCAACAATTAAATTTATAGTTTATATAAATGATAAAAACAAACTTTGTACAAATTTATGCAAAAACAATAGCTACAACTTCTTTAATAGGAAAGAACAGATATATATGAGTGAGAGAAAAATATGCATATATCAGGCTTTCGTAATTAAGCGTGTATTTTTTGTCTATTTACACCTTTTGTTAGCAGATTTGTTGACAATAGGCAGTGGGGTCTTCCTTAGAAATTTATGCTTTTCTTAGAAGTTTATGCTGAAACACCAAATTTTTTATAAAATACTGATTTAAAAAAGATGGGATTCGTACCAAGAGCTTATAACTACTTCGAATCAATCGAGTACAATTGCTGAGAAGGTGAAATTTAGCTTCATAAACTCTTTAAATTTTCTCAAAAGCTGTAGTTGAGGATACGGTGGGTAATTTATTAATCTGTAGCAGCAGTGGCCAATCATGTCACTGAAGGAAACTACAAGGAAAATCGCTTTCTATTTTTTTGTGACTTAATATTGGGATTCTGTCATATGTGTGAACAAACTATTAACAAAACTATTAACTATTTAACAAAAAGTAACTAAAATAAAAAAAAATTTGCTGACCTAAGTAGGAATTGACTTAACTTTTCTTTATATTACTTGTTTTTATGCGCATTTATTGTATTATTCTGAATGTTTAAAAAAAACATTTTCAAAAATTTCTTGTATTTTTTTTTTAATTTAATGTGAAGAGCTTTCAAACGATACAGTCATGTATATTTTAAGCCTTAAATTATTTTTGAATAATTTCTATGACGCAGAAGAAAAATCTATCATTAAAACATTAATTTTTAATGTATAATATGAGCCAAATTTTAAATGAGTAGAATTTTGAAAAACGTGTACCTTTTGTTTTGTACTTTACTCTTTCAAGAAATAGCTAATTAAAGTAAACAAACTTTTCCTTATAAGTTATTTAAACTAAAACCTTAAATTGGGTTGATTAAAAAATTTTAATTTAGAGTAAAAATTTTAATTATATTGATATGCAGATTTAATCCTAAATTAAATTCTAATAAAAATTGAAAAAATTATTTTTCTCTTTGTAAAGCAACCACTTTAATCGAAACTGGTTATTTCGCAATAAAAAATCAATTATCATCTGGAGGCATTGTTAAATATCCACATTAAAAACAGTAATAGAAAAAAGAACTTCATAAACACAAAGTGTGCAAATTACGATGACCACTTGACACCACTTGATCGATCAGTTATAATTTCAAGTAATTACCATTAGAAGGCCAGAAGATATGTTTAAAGAGCGTTAGAATAGTGAAGTATCAGTTACAATGTGTTTCTTGCAAATTTATCGGAGAAAAACTTGATTTAGCTGTGTTGGAACTAGTGGTGATTCTAGGTGTTCGAAGCGTCAGAACCAGAATCAGCCAAACGGCTGCACTTGTGAAATGTTTGAGGTAAACATTTATTCTAATGAGCAAAAACCTGAATCTCAACTTAAGGATTAAGGTCGTCGCAACCCCCCCCCCCCGGGAAGGAAACTGCTGCAGTTATCCAGCCAAATAGAAGATCAGCCGCATTTTAAACTGCAGGGAATCTTAATCAAGTAACAACTGCCAACACCTCAGAATGAACTGTTCGACACATGTTACACCATATAGGCTATGATATCAAACTACCTATTCGAAAGCCTCTCCTGTTGATCTTCAACAAGAACGCATGTCTCCGGTTACAAAACAGCACATGGATTGAACTGTTAATGACTGGAAAAGGGTTATAAAGTTCAACGAAGCACGTTTGTCAGTTACATCATGTAGATTGCAGGGTGTGAATCTGGAGAAAACAGAATATAAGTACGAGCCCCTTCCGCATTTTTAAAACTCTTCAAGCTGGTATAGTAAATACAGTTGGGGAGATGTTGTTTTGAAATTACATTGGTCATTTGATTTGTGTGGAAGAACTTCTGAATGCACAAGTGTAATTAAGTGTTATAGTAGATCAAGCACATCATTTTAGATCAATAAAGTACCTGGAAGAGATGGATACTTTCAGCAGTACATTTCTCCTAGTTATATAGCTGGCATTGCCTCTAAATGGTTAAAAGAGCAAGCAACTTAGCCTTATAATAACAACTTATAATTACAACTTTACCTTACTTAGTTGACGTGCATAATCACCAGACCTCAGTTGAATTGAGATTGTGTTATGAGATCAACGAGAAATCTGACAGCTGGATCCAGTACCATCCTATCTGAAGACACTGGAATGTGCAGTTCATCATATATTATTTCAAATTCCTCAAAACAGCTAATAACAGCTCATGGGGTTCATGCCAAGAAGAATCCAACCAGAATCAAGGTTAAAAGTTAGTCCAATATTGTATTGAAGGGGTGGTAATAATAATTTCGCCACTTAGTACGTATATGAACAAGTATTTTATTGAATATATATATATATATATATATGTATATATATATATGTATATATATATATGTATATTATATATATATAACATTTAGAAAAGCTAATATAAAAACAGTAATTGATATTAACATTTTTAATTTACATTTTTTGTAGAATTTTAATATTTATTTTTTCAGGTATATACAAACACGTTCAGAATACTTTTTTAAAAATAGCATACTAAAACATTATAAATGTCTATTATATATTAATGCAGAAAAATATTAACATTTGAACAACAATATTTCAAATAAATTATCTAAATTTTACAAAATTCACAATTGCTGGTGAAATGTTAGCAATTTTCTTTTTAAATTTCTTAAGGCAGTTAGAGAAAAGAGTTATAAACATTTCAAAAAAGTATTACTAAAATGAACAACATGAATTTATCTAGGAGTTATGCTAAATTATTTTTTTTTAAATAAAAATATTTTAAGGCTGATCGAATATATATTTTAAGAAATGTGGCATATATTTATGAAGTTTTTTAAATAACACGACATAATTAAGAAAATATTCATAGAACAAACGTATTTTCGCTAGAAAATGATATAAATATTAGGTTCAAAAAGTTTCATAGAAATATTATATGTAATGTTTTAAGCTATAAAACTTGCCATGATAGTTTTTCGCAATTTTAAATGCCCACATATGATACATTAAATAGCCTTTTCCGGTTTTTTTTAATTTTATGTAAATTATTGTAATTCAGCCTCTAAGTAAAGTGGAAACAAAATAATATATGTTTTGTAAAGTCCAAAAATTGCTCTATTAAAAAAAAATTATAAAAAATCCAAAGTTTGTGTTGATTTAAATTGATCATTTTGACATTTTTGGATGCTTTGACCTCTTTACGACTAATCTCGAATTAATTCGAGCACGCTAAACAGGCCAAACTGTGCACACTAGATAATTTGAGTGAGATGGTATTTTATGCTTCTGTAACTTTCACATTTGAGTATAAATGAAAGCTGTTAGCACTCTTGATACTGATTTCGTAAATTTAGATTTCGTCTTGAAATATCAAGTACATGTAACAAATATTTATATAAAATTCACAGGTGAAAAAAATTAATTTCAGTAGTAAATTAGTAGAAATATTTATACAAAACTATCGTACTGATTTAAATATAAAAAGAAATGGCGAATACCAAAATCTCTCAAAATTCTACGAAGAACGGAACGTCTTCTTTCTAGTTTTGTACTACCAACACACAAAGAAAAAAAGAAACTTCTAAATAGCACTTGTCCAAGTTATTGTGCTGCTTGCTTTGCTAAAAGGGTTACCAAAGAAAAATGGGAAAGAAAAAGCTTCCATAAACGTGTAATTACTGCAAAGTAGAACTATGTATTGCACTTTACTTTCAAATATATCCCATAATAGAAATTTTTTAATATTTTAGTAATCAATACATTTGTTGTTACTTCTATAGAAAACGTACAAATAATTATTTGTATTGATCAAAACATGCTTCTTTCTAAACAGTAATTTGGAAAGATAGATAATATAAATCCTTGAATGAGAAAGAATGCGGTATTTGGCTTTCGCCTGCAAAATCCAAAATTAAAATGAAATATTTGTTTTATTTTTTGCCAAAAGCTCTACAGTAAAAAATTGATGTTTTCGCCAGATTTTTTCAAAAAAAAGTTAAACATGAATTGTTACCATTTACACGATATAAACGATCAAATTATTATTGTGCTAAAAATATTTATTTGTTAGATATGATTAAATAACAACCATATACGGATTTTTATAATAATGTATAAAATTCAGTTCCCAATGGACAATTAAAAAAATGCTCCTCAAAATACCCAAATCCCCTCTGCCCCCTACCTTACATAAAAATGCTACGAACGGTTCGCTCTGCTTTTATCTAATTTGATGCTGCCACTCTTACCAGACTACAGCAGCGCTCGTTACTTCACGTGCTTCATCTCCCAGTCCGGCATTCCGGATTCTGAGCTCACCGGGGCCGGACGTTTGTTTCCTATCCTGGTGGTGAACAGTATCGCGCGTGTCCGCC
The DNA here is from genome assembly GCA_019973975.1 of Trichonephila clavata. Taxonomy (NCBI): domain Eukaryota; kingdom Metazoa; phylum Arthropoda; class Arachnida; order Araneae; family Nephilidae; genus Trichonephila; species Trichonephila clavata. Next base: position 19,296 of record BMAO01037905.1, read on the forward strand.
TAGTACTCACTCCAAAGTTTCGAAACTTCACAGAGCGTCGGTGCTCAGTTTATTCGTTCCGGGAAAAGCCGGTGCCGGACTCTCCGGATTGTGCTTCTACAAGTTGTGAGTGATTAAGTGATAATAACTGTGATTTTTGCAATTATTTGGCAGAAAAATACATTGGAGAATTTGAAGAAATTTGATTATAGAAAGTTGGTGTTGAATTGGACGTGTTTCGGGAAGAACCCGTTAACTGATTTTTGGATTATGTTTCGTTAATATATAGATATTTAAATTATAAAAGTGAATATTTTACACTAAAATATTATTTTATATGTAATAATTGGTTTATTTACGATATCTATTTTCCCGTAATTAATTTCGGGAAAAACGTACTTTCGAGTTTCCAGAACTTTGAATAACATATGTTTGAATTTCGTTCATTTTGATTAAAAAGGTGTCTTAGAATATCCAGTCTTGGGAAGTTATCCAAAAAACTGATGAAGATATCTTATTTGTATGCTGGATAACATTTTGCGAACTTATAATTTTAACTTTAAAGTTATTTAAATTTGAATATCACTTATTACTGTCGAAACAGACTTGTGTGTGTGTGTTTGTGGATAAAAATTATAAATATTAATATAAATTATGATTTAGTCATCAGAAAAAATCCAAGATAATATCAAATTGCTTATAACGTATCCAAGATATTTCACAATTAATATCTGTCAGTATACTTGAACAAAACTTCAGACTCTATAAAAATTGGTTCCACGAATTCCATTGTTAACAAATAAAAGACTGTTTAAAGATAATTTTTTTTTCATATATTTCATATTAATTGCCTATATATAATACAACTTTTTCGATTGTTTTCAATTATCTAAATAATATATAAAAATAATTATATATCTCGTATCTATGCATCACAAATCGTGCTTTACAAAAACAAAAACTTTGAATAAGGGCAATATAAAAAACAGAAACATTAAACTTATTGAAAATAAATAAATTTCATAATATCAGTGCCAAATTTGAAATGCAAACTAATTTAAAGAATATCTCAGTGTGACTCATTATATTTCAATTTTAGTAATCAGAAGACTGAAGAATTATGAGTGACATTTTGTGATTTAAAAAACATTGTATAAGATTCCGTGTTTGAGAAAAAATAATGAAAATGTTGGTAATTTACTATATGCTGTTCATCATCTTCACCAAACAAGGTAAGAATTTTTTTAATTTAATATAAATTAAAATTTTTGAATTAACAAAATAAATTAAGAAAATTTTGTGTTAAATTAGATTAAAAAGATTAAAATCACTAATTTTTCATTGAAATTTTTAATTTAAAATCAAGTTTATAATATTTTATTAGAGATATGTTTGATATTGAGCATTATTGATTTATTACATGTCATCTGAATTTTAATTTTTATGAAGTTATTGGAATCCATTAGTTTTCGGGGGAGGGAACAAAATAATTAATATATATTACATTAAACATTCAATTTATTCAAATAAATAAAATTTGCATTTTACATACATACCAAATTCAAAATTACAAATTAATAAACTTAGATAAAGAAAAATTAACATTTGTGCTACAATTTTTAAGAGATTTATTTAAAACAAATTACTATTAACAGGATATTCTAAATAATTTCTAATTTTGCCTACTAACACGATAATATTATCCTGCTATACATTTTTATTTAAAATTGTATAAATACACAAATTTTAAAAAAATAAAAAAAAATATTGCTGTATTTTTTTAAGTATGAGCAACTAAAATATTATATAAATGGCATGAAAATGTAGCTCTAACCATGTCCATTAAAAAAAAATCTATAACATTTTACATTACACAATAATTTTTAAAAATGTATATTATAATTATCGAAATAAAAAATAATTATAAAAAAAATTAATGTATATAAAGATTTATAAGAACACCTTTAAATTTACATTTTTTAAAGAGCTGTAAGCCATCAAAATCATATAAAGCCTTTTTTTTAATTGGTAAGCGCATTTTTTCACACAAATTTGTTTTTTTTTAAAATCGGCTATTTTTATTCACCCAAGATCGGGAAAAAAAACAGAAAGATTAATAAAAAAACCTTAAGAGTTTATAATAATAATTATAATCTTCTTAAATGAGACTATTTCCAGGATGCTTTTAATCTTCACTCTAAAAATTCTAAGAAGTTCACATTATATTTTACTTTAATTACTGATTTAGTTAACATAGTATTTTCTATTTTACATTTATTCACCATTTATATATTAAATAAAACAATAAAGACAACTTTTTATCGAACTTTAAACTTTGTTACCGTAAAAAAAATCGAATGTGAAAATGTTTGAATATTTCGAGGTTATTTTTAATTTGTAAAAATCGCAACACTTCTTAGATTTCAGGTTGTTGATTAAATTACCTCAAATAAAATCTTACAACGTTTGAATTAATACCTTTTGCTTCATTGTTAATATAATTTTTCATAAGTAATTGAGTAATTTATTTTATCAATTTAATGTACAAATATATTTTTTCTGCATTGTGCTCTGGTATTCCTACTTATACCCTGAATAGGAGGTAAGAAATATGAAATGCGGAAATTGCAATAAAATAAGTTGAGAAAAAATTTGAAATATTTATGTAAATATGTATATTTTTTATATTTTATCTGCATTTGAGTGAAATTTGTAGGTATGTTTATGTCAATGCATTTTGAATCTTGGAGAAACATAACCTACAACATTAAAAAGGAAATCTGGATTATCTTTACGTCAGTATAAAGATATGCACAATTGAGTATTTTTTTAAATAAAAGCTCAAATTATGTTCAAGATAATTAAAGTATGATTCCATAGACTGTATTTGAGCTTTATTTTTAAAAAAAAATTAAAAATATTTATAAAAGGCTTGATTTTTTTATCTTTCATTATTTTAGAAACATACTTTTTTATACTTCTTTGTTTACTGCAGTAGCTCTTTCAATTTGTTCCCTACAATTTTTCAGCTCTAGACAGATAATTTAAAAGAAAATTTCTCTCGCTGACGTTATTTTCTTAAAATAAAAAAAAATCAAAGATTCCAGTTACTTTTAATACAAAATGTTACTACTTTACTTAATTTTCCTTACATTACGAAAGTATTAATCATATATTTTTTTAACTGTATAAATTTTTTATGCTACATTTGACGTAAAACATTTACATGTAGAATTAAAATTTACTAGTTGCTTCATTGGAAATATTTAATAAATTTAAAAGAAATTAATTCAAATAATTATTTTTTCACTGAATAATATTTTACATTTATGCAGTAATTGAACTTCTATCTTTAATTATTCTTCACTTTAAATCACTATTTTCTATTGATCTTGGTTTAATTAAATCAAATATTAGCGTTTCTAAATATAGTTAAAACTTGTAAATACATATTTTTTGTAAAATATTTAATATCAGTTGAATGTCCTTGTATGTTTTCAAGAGCTAATTATCCTGAAATTTATTTTAATCTACAACCAGACAACAAATACTTACACTAACTTTAGAAATTTTATATCATTTCTTAAACAAATATGAGTGTTAATATGAGTTCTTTATAATGTTCAAAAGCATATATTGCACAAAAATGCTAATTTTTGCTCACAAACTGGAGCAACAAGAAAAAATGGACTTAGAAAAAAAATAATAAAATGCTGTAACTACTAAGGCTAATAATTTCAATAAAAGGCATAAAGTTATTTTTGATTCCCCAAACGATAGTTTCACTCAATATGCAGATTTAAGGAAACACTTCAACGAGACCCTCTTCATTTATTACTTAAATTCATTTACCTGAATATTGAAAAAAATTAACTTTGCATATGCTAATTATCGGACAATACATGTAAATGTTCTTATCTGAGGCTTGATAAAGTCTTCCATTGCATTATCACATGAAAAGGAAAACTCCTCTTTAAACTTACGAATATAAATTTTGTTTCTGGAATGATGGTTGAAAATGAGTATAAATAAAAGTTATATTCTATACATATATTTTTCTGTTCAGGTTTTCTGCATTAGTATTCCTATTAAAAATAGTAGAGTATTAATATTACTATACAAAATGTAAAAACCCTTACCTGAGGCTAGGCAAAATATTTTTTTTTAAGATTGCATTATCACCATGAACAAGGAAAACTCCTAATTAAACTTTCGAACATAAATTTTGTTTCAAAAATGTTGGTGAAAATGCGAAGAAATAAATATATTCTATTCATATAAGTTTTTCTGTTCATTTTCTGCTTTAGTGTTAGCATAAGTAGTTGCTGCGCATTGATATTAACTTACCAAATGTAAAAAACCTTGCTGGAAGCTAAGTAATTGTTTTTTTTTTTTCAAATATTAAGTTTGATCACATGAGAAGTAGAAAATTCTAACTGAAATTTTGATTTTAAAATCTGTTTCTAGAATTCTGGTTAAAAAGGAACAAAAATAGAGTTATATTCTGTTAATATATTCCTCTATTTTTTCCCACACAACTCACAAGTCACACAATTTTGTACATATATAATTTTTTTCATTTTGCTTCCGAAAAGGGCTTGTACTGCGTTGCATTTGACAAAATGTTTCATTTTGCATATTTCAATAAAAAATAAACAATATTGTTCAATTTTTTTTAAATACAAGAAATTTTAATTTATATATTTTTATTAATGCTGTTGAATAAAAAAGATGTGGATTATTTTTAACGTATTTTTAAGAAACTTTTAAGCAGCAGTACGGAAAATGGTAACATTAATTGCACCAACAAGTGACATTCACGTTCTTTGACTATAGTTTAAAACATTGAAAATGGATTGTTAGTGGCTTATTAATAGACAGTACTTGTTGAGTAATTTAACTAATTATCGAACATCACCAAAATAAAAACATTCATTTTGCTCTTTCTAAATATGTATAAAACTTATGACTTTTTGGTTGGCAAAATTATGTAAGTACTAGCTGTTACCCGCGACTTCGTTCACGTAGAAGTTTACAAATATGTGTTTTGTTCAATTCACAGATCTTACGAAAACTTAATTATTCGGTATTCCACGTTAAGAAATACATACACGCTATATATATATATATATATATATATATATATATATATATATATATATATATTATATATACATAGATATATATATAGAGAGAGAGTTTAATGTCATTTTTTTTTACTTTGTGAATCAATGTTTTGTTTTTATATTTTTGTGTTTTTTCTTCTTTTTGGTGTTTATTTCTTTATTTTTTTTATTTTCTTTGTTTTTTGTTAATTTGTGTGTGTTTTTTTTCGTATAAATTTATTGAACATCCTCTCTATATACAGTATTAAATTTATTGAAAAATCTCTTTATATACAATATTTGGTGAACGATTTTATTGAGCTAAAACAAAAAAACCAGTGGCATTCCTCGCACGTGAACATGCCATGTGAAAAGCAACTCTTAGTTAAATCTATGCCAACTTTGCTTAACGTTTGCCCTTGTGACTTGTTAATTGTCATAGCAAAGCTGACACTTACAGAGAATTGTAGTCTTTTGAATTCAAACGGGAAATTCGATGGTATTATGGGAATTCGTGGTATAAGTACTATGTTACCTTTTCCGCATCCGGATATTATACGACCTTCTATAACGTTTCTTTGCAATGACACTACTCGCAACCTAGTACCATTGCAAAGTTTTGAAAACAGCTTAAATATAACGAATTAAAAAAACTCACAATTAAGAAATTAAGAACAATTTGAATTATTTTAGAAACAACTACCTACGCAGTTAACTAAATAAAATAACCTAAGAGTAATTTATCAAAATCTGAAATATTTTCATGAATAAAAACCTAACAATGTTTAACATTGATTTCTAATTATTAAACTTAAAGTTCAGCTGTTAAAGTTTAAAACAGCTTAAATATAACGAATAAAAAAAACTCACAATTAAGAAATTAAGAACAATTTGAATTAAGAAAAACAGAGAGGTAGAAAAATGAAAGATACCTTGAAAATTATTATTCTTCGATTACAATATAAATATTAAGCAAATAATAACTATTGTTTAAATGTGACTAAAAATGTAAATAAAAAAAAAAGAAAGGATTAAAACTAACCGTAAAACTTATCAATTTTTTGTTTCTTGCATTGCTTTTTGCTTATGAAGCCTTGATTTATTATTTTTAAAAGTGCATACGAAACAGCCGATGCTCTACTTAACTGAACAATGAGATAACTATCATAAAAAAAAATATGGCACGTGTCAGCGTATTATCATGTGCGCGTAACACTATTATGTCTCATGAAGAGCATCGGTCGCCAGTAACCAAAACAACGACTTCATTAGCTCAGCTTGGCGTTCATCTTGGCATTCAGTTTCACGTTCACCCGTATAGTTTCCGTTCCCGTAAGAATACGGGAATAAAATATAGCCTATGTTACTCCCCGTTAATGTAGCTTCCCATTAGTGAAAGAATTTTTAAAATCGCACCAGCCACACATTTCCGAGATTAGCCGGAACAAACAGACAGACAGACAGACAAAAATTTTAAAAATTGTTTTTTTGTTATGAGTACCGTATATACTTTTAGTGCATTAAGTAAAAAGCTGCTAATTTAAAATTACAAACAGACACTTCAATTTATTTATTTGTATAGATGTCTTGTAGATGTGTGGTCAAAGGTGTTAAACTATGTGTTAACCACAATTAAAATTAAGCGATGCAAATACGTATGAATAATAAAGATAAAAGCACTACATAAAGTCGTTTAAAAATGTCTAATCTGAAAAACATATCATTTCCGTTTGTTATAATAGTCAAATGTAAAACTTTATAGTATCAGTACACATAAACTCAATTTTCTCTAAATTTCACTTTACCATATGTTAGAAATATTGCGTTACCAAATAGACAAAGAATATTTCAAACTATTACTAGAAAAAAATTATTTTTAACCTAGACGACGAAAATGAATCGTAATTAGTGTTTTCATATATTAACATTCATAAATAAATATGAAACAATAGAAGAAAAACATATCTTTAGATTTTTATGTTTTATCTTACCTTATTCCACGAAAAACCTATATATATATAATAGAAATTTCAAATACCATTATAAATTATTCAAATCACTAAGAAAAAACTAATAATTATCAGGGAACTTATGCCTAATACCGTCAGTACATTTCATCAAATAAAAAGGCATCAAGAAATACCGCGTTCCCACGTACGTTCCACGTACCAATAGTGGAAACCATTCCCACATAGTTCGATCCCAGTAATAGGAACGATAACAACAAATGATTACATTTTTTAATTTGTCGATAGATTTTTATGAAGATAAATTGGTCAAACGTATACTATGTAAGAATCATGTTAAGAGATTAAAACACTGTTGTGTCTGCACATGTTATCCGAACAATTAACTCAGTTTGTGAAACAGTATAAACTCATTCAGAATTTTAGAAAATGAATAATAAATTTTAGAAAATAAAAATAACAAGCCTAGACTATATTGATTAATTTTTTTAAAATTAATTCATTCATACCACGCTAAACTATAATTATTTAGTTACACTAACAATTAAACTTAATATTCGAATTATATTTAATTTTTAAAAGACAAGGGTTTCAATTACAGTATGCTTTCCTTTATTTACATCATCAGATTATTTCCTTAAAAATAACCAATCAAATAAACTTCATGCTTTCAATTAAAATTAAAATTTATATAACGTATAAATTGCACTACACGTCAAAGAAACGGATATATTTCCTCTAAAAATATGCAACTTTGTCTTTTAAAAAAATTATTTGAATTTCCATTATTCTTTTAACAAAATTAGTAAATCTGGAAAAAATAGAAAAAAAATATTTTTATAAAATATCATTATGCATATGATTTATAAAAAGTTTAAATTAAGCGTAAAAATGATGCTTTCCAAATAAATTTATATTTTGCGATAAATATCCTTTAAATATCTGGGTCGGAAGACTTGAACTTTACTTTGAACTCTAGATAACGTGAACAACTGAGGGTCCCTATTGAGGTTTTTTCTTTTTGCATGACTAATGAACCCGTTATGAAGCAAATGAAAGCCTTGCATCTGGTTACTTGATATCTCACAGGTTATACAAAACAATAGCGTCGGTGAAGTTATAGTTAAGGCAATATAAAGTACACAAGTTTCAGATCAGAACAAATAAAAATGTGATGAAATGGTCCACAGTACTTGTTTCCGCCCAATTTCTTCTCCCATGTACAAACTCGTAAGACCTATCACTGCATGGTGCTTAACCCTTTAGAGGTTTTTCTTTCTAGTAATGTTACTCACATATTTGTTAAACTATCTTGTGGATTAAGATTTATTTTTAAAAACAAATTCATTTAACTCATTATCTAAAATTAATTTAAGGCCATTTCTTGGTGTGAAGTGTGGTTCCCTCTTCTCACTCAAAGGAAGGACATCTTATGTTTTGCATTTTGTTTTAGACCATATTATATATTATTAAAGAATAATTTGCAAATACTACAGCTGCAAAAGAAATCATAAGTTAGATATACTTTGCATTAAAAAATTTAAATCTTTATATATATATATAACTTTCCATAAAATTGTAGGAAACAGGAAAGGTCAGACAGTGAGAGATTGCAAGCTGAATAAATATATATTTCATTTTTCTCATGCACTTTATTGGAGCACAAACTACATCTCCCCTTTAGTGTTCTGAAAGTTTGCAAGTTATCGCCAATTTTAGTCAATCGTACGTCATCTGGAGCTTGCTTTTTCTTGCTGCTTACAGGTCATTCTTTGTGTTTACGGCAATGCTTATCAAATATTCAATTTCTGCGACCTAATATTCAATTATTAATTTTCATCTTGTCTCCCCACCCCTTCCATGCAATGACAATTAAAGTTACAATACGACTTTAACATCTTATATAAAAGTCTCGTTCAGCCAAAGCGTTAATTACCCTGAGCGTGTATATACGTCCTTCCAAAGTACACACTTTTCTTTGCAATGCTATGCATAAAATTATTCCGAAGGCTTTGGAATGCAATAAATGAACCTTACCAGTGTTTACGAAAAGTTAATTTATTTCAGAGGATTCGCTTATTTTTTCCCTCCACCCCCCGTACATTAGATTTGTGAGCTTACTTAGAAATCAGTGGTATTGAGAAGCGAATCGCGTAGCTTTTAATCGGAAGTTAAGGGGTTAATTATAAACCATATTAATTTTCAAGATAAGTGTTAATTTTTCATATAGTTTTATATATGAGAATCACATGGGGTCCCTGGTAGTTATACAATTTTTTTCTTAACTTATTATTGTAAAATTAGTTATAAAATATACACTGTACGCTACTGATACATTTGTAAGTTTTTGTATCAGTGTAATTGTGTATTTTATTTTTTGTGTTTTGTTTGTTACTTTCGGTGAATTAATAATTTTTCAAATAACCTTTTGTTTTTGACTTTTCAATTCGCTCGTGCCCCCCTAAGAGGACAGGCCCCACATTTGCGAAACACAGGTTTACGTTTTTAAAATACAGTTACCAGTTGTGCTTATCGAAGTGCTAGCAGCATAAATCATAGGTGGGAAAATTGATCCATATTGCCATTTAAAAAATAATGAAAATGGCAAAATTAATACTTCTCCCGATCTTATGTTGGGTTACTTGACGTCAAATCCGATTCATGACACTCTTATTTTCGTATTGTTAGTTCATATTAAGAATCGTAACACGAAGATTTCTCACCACTATTTTAAAATACTTCATTTTTCATTCCCAAATACATAAAGATCTTTTTTTTAAATAAAATAAATGTACATATTTATATCGCATATTTGTTTGAAATTGCATGTAATTTTTCAATGTTTTAAATACTCACAAAATAAAAACATAATCCCCTTGTAAATTTTATTTTAGATACATTAATAAATATATTTTGGGATATATTTGGATTTTATTGCACATTAAATACTTTATCAGAAATGCTGATATAAAAATTCATCAAGGGAATCATTTATGTAAAAAAAAAGGAAAACCAGATATAGTTGGCATAGATAAAGAGAACTATAATATACTAGCAAGTACTAGAATTTCTTCCTTGAAGTACTTAATAAAACACTGTAAAATGCTACTTTTAGTTGTGCAAAGAGTTTCGAATTATAACTTTATCAAAGTTCGTTCTATAATATTTCATATTCAAATAATAAAATGCATATATATATATATATATATATATGTATATGTATGTATTTTAATACATATAAATATGTGTATTTATAATGTTTATATATATATATATATATATATATATATATATATATACATATTTATACATTATTTCTCCACAGTTTAAATCCAACAAAAAAATTTTCAGCTTTTTTAGCACATTTTATAGCACATTATGCAGTAATGTTTTCTTTTCTATAAAAAAATGAGAATTAAAATTTGCAGAAATAATTAGATATTATTTTTTTCAACAATACGGGTAGGAACAATAACATTGCATTAAAAATTACTAAATTTGTCCCTTTTTTATAGAGTACAATAAGGATATAATAGAAAAACCATATTTGATATATTTACATATTTTCCAATGTTTTTTGCGAGACAAATTCAGCACTGAACAATATTTTTTTTACTATCGTTAAACTTAGTAATTAATAATTTAAATTAAAACACTAATTCGATTAGCTTTATATTTCATTTTTTAAAGGATTTAAAAAAATATTTTAAAGTTAAATTCCATATGAAAGAAGGAAATAGCATTGATATCTTTGAAGGAACTATCTCTTCAACAACAGCAGCATTGTGTTAAAAGTTTAAATTTCCTCCTTTCAGAAGTTCTGAAAGACCGGAAATTGAATCATCAGTTGTCGGATTCTTTATTTTGCAGGATTTAGTTGTGGTCAGACAGGGAAAACTAAGGATTTTCTTCGTAACAGAAGATAGAGTGTTTCGTTGTTTGGCCATTAAATTAACTCTGTGCTCTGTGAAGAGACATGGTACGCTCACTAATTAGCACACTGAAGATTGTGTCCTTCCAACTCATGGGGGGGGATTGTTTGGATGCGTATTTGTCGTGCCCAATTAAGCGTAGAAATAGTTTATAGATAACTCTAAGTTGCTGAAGTTTTGGTATATAGTAATTTAAGAACAATGTGTTTAGTTAGTTTGGCAATGTCCGTTTTAGTATTATTTTTCATTAAATTCTAAATGGTAAGATTAAGAATGGTTAAAGCAAAGTTGATAAATGAAAATTAAATCAATTGAGTTTTAAATTACATTTGATTTTTTTTCATTTATTTTAAGTCAAAAGCAATTAACTGGTTTTCAATTAGATACTTTACTTATTTCCTTATCGAAAATTGATTTAGTATGTTGTTATATAGATGAATGGTACAGAAATTCTATCAAACAGCTGAATAATTTTTTTAAATGATAAATTTTATATAATTGCTTTAATAAATATTTTTTTCTAGTACACATCATATTTCGAAATTGATATAGTAAATTTAAAGAGAAGAAAAAAGGTATTACACTAAATACCTTATATGCATATACATAAAGTATTTTTATCAATGCGTTAGCTCAGAGTTCTTTCCTACAAATTTGCTATAAGAATTAGAATTTTCCTTAAAAGCGAAAACAGAATTTCAGGTTCGTTGCTTCAAAGTGATTTTTTCACATTTATTTTTATTAAGGTAGTTGGTACCACCTATACCGCTAACTTTATATAAATTGAGCTTTTTTATGTGCCTTTTTCTCAGAAACAGTTAAATATAAAGATTTCAAATCGTGTCTGTATATTCCTTATTTTTTATATTTATACTGAAGTGAAATTTTTTGAAAATATGGTTTAGTTTTTTCAAAAGTCATGGTTTATTTTTGTCACTTTTTGTTACGATAACTGCTTTTTAGCAAAATATTTTCGGAATGTCTAAAAAAGCTCACTTCAGTGTACATAGGGGTGATACAAGGGGTGATCAAATGAAAAGGTACGAAACGACATAAAAATGAAACAGTTAAATATTTGCATATTCCGCCAAGGGAGAATGTAGCGAGACATCTCGGGATGCCATTGGAGACTCTGACTGGGATCGGATCATGCGCGGGTGCCCGCATGCGCAGGAGAGAGCAAAGGCTCTTATAAAAAGCGGCGTCCAAATGATGCGAGCACAGAATTACTCGAGCACAGAAAAAGCATTAACTCCGATGTGTACTGTGAGACACTCCGACGCCTACGTAGGTCCATCAAGAACAAAAGACCGGAGCTGCTCACGGAGGGTGTGGTTCTGCTCCATGATAACGCGCATCCACACGTCTCCAGAGTCACACAAATGGAACTGGACAAGTTCCAATGGAAGACGTTGGACCATCCGTCCTACAGTCCGGACATGTCACCCTGCGATTTCCCTGTGTTTGGTCCACTGAAGAAACACCTGAAAGGAAAGCGCTTCAACTCGGACGACGTACTCAAGGACACTGTGAAGGACTGGGTCTCGTCACAGCCACAGGAATTCTGGGAACAAGGAATCCTGCGGCTTGTTCATCAGGGGGATCGTTGTGCTCAGACCTATGGTGTATATTTTGAATAAAGTCTATATTTGTACCCACCGTGTCGTTTCGTACCTTTTCATTTGATCACCCCTTGTATAAGTAATATGATGGAAAAATTGAATGTGCATTCATACAGTAGATTCTGAGTAAAAAATACACGCAGTTTGAAAACAACGTTTTGAGAAATCGGCATTTTTATTACAAAATGTGGCCTCTTTTATTACCAGATAACTTACATGGGACATCTAATGACAGAAAGGTTCCGAAGCTTTGATCTATAGGTTTATAATACAGATTGAAATTGTACCATTATCGTCAACTTACATTATGAATGTATTGCACAGGAGGGTGGGGACGGTGAAGATTATTATTGAAAATTGGGTTGTAAATACTAAAAGTTCGAGAAGCACTGCCGTAGGCCAATTTGTCAAATCAAAACCACGTTTTGCGGCCAATTACAGGATTCTGTTCTGGTGCATATGCAAACACAACAACCCTTCTCGCACTTATGGTGTCTGCCTTTGACGATGTTTCTTAATTCGGTGAAGTTGGTCGATTATATAATAAACTAAACAATGAATGAACTAACCAAATAATTTAAAAAAGGGAGAATTCTTCACAGCCATCTTAAATGTAATCAATAGAATCAATGTTTAAATAGAGCTTTTGCTAATGAGTGAATGCTTGAAATGTAGGAAATACGCTATCAATCTTGGATTCACTTTAGACCCGGAAGCGAACTGCAGTAAACATATTGAGAAAATAGCCGATAAAGCAAGAAAGACACTCAGGATACTAAATTATCTTTCTGGAAGAGACTGAGGTTCAGACGCCTCACTTAGAATTTTTTATATAACCTTGATCAGCACAGTCCTTGAAAAGGGGTATCAATCTTGCAAGTAGCATCTCCAACTAACTTAAAAACTGGAAAGAGTGCAGCTCAGTGCTGCAAGGATCATCACGAGCCTTGGATATAGTTGCACTACTGATATAGTTCTGTACGAGGCAGGCATCCAAAATCTGACTATGAGATTCGAAGTCAACTCATAAAATATTTTAACAAAATTAAAAGCTTTGGCTCCTTTAATAGAACATCTCCTTTCCTTTTAAACTGAACAAGTAACCAACGATTAAAGCGCGATAGCCACTCTTAATTACATGTGGAAACGTGGTCTTATATATTTAAATGTTAAGGCTACAGTGGACAGTAAAATTTTTTTTTTTAAATTTGTTACACACATGCTCCAAATTTTGACTGCCTGTATTTAAGTTATAACTAAAACCACATATAAAAAGTTTGGTGAAAAAAATGAGTAGTTTTTAAGAAATTTAAAATTTTTTAAAAACATTTAACGATATTTTAAAAATTTCAAAATGTTCCATGCGTTTTTTGATTTTATTTTAAATTTGAAATTTTTAACTGATTTAACTTTTTTAAGCAATTCTTTAGAAATGTATGCATGCATGTAATGTTTTATATAGTAATTTACAAAATATGGGTAAACGCAAATTTTTATATCAAATTTTCAAGAATTTTAATGATTTTATACATAAAAATTTTAATTTCTTCTTTCACCCTATCACTATTGCTACAATGCATCCAAGAAGTTATAATTACATATTAGAAGAATACTTTTGGAAAGTTTTGTTATAATCCGACAAAAATTGCAACGCATGGAACATTTTAAATTTTGGTTTCGAGGCAAATTTTTGATTTTGAGAGAGAGAGAAACATCTTCTTTGATTGTATAAGAAAATAACTTTTTTTAAAAAAAAATTAAAGATATGCAAGTATAAATTTGAAAAACACTAATATCAGATAAACATAATATAGATGCAGAATATATATATAAAAGATTCTGCAATATTTATTGTAACAGTCACATTAACACGTGGTATGTATAGTGATATAAGTTGAGAAAAATAAGCTAGAACTTTCTAATAATATCTAAAGAAAATTAGCAGAATGTATTTCATCAACCAGATAATATATTATATATTTCGTTAATCACAATGAGTAAAAATAAAGTATTTCAATACAATTAAATTATAAAAATGCAAAACAGTAATAAATTCAATTACACATAAAAAAGAAAACTGCTGCTAAGTCTGAAAAAAAATTAAAAAGCACCGGCAATATAGGCTACATTTTTATTAGTAGTATTTCTTTCCCTTTTCTCTCTTTTCACAGAAATGTTTTGAGAAATGCGCCGTTTATCCTGTCTTTCAGCAATAGTCAAAGAAAAACAATCATTCAGGTTTGAGTCCTCTTTTGATTCAAGTGATTTCACATAGCCCAAATTGTGCTTTTCGACGGCATCTGTAACTGCTATTTCTAGTCTCCTTTTGGACACGAATACCTCTTTTGGGCATTTTCGCCCAATGCAGCTATGCAGACTTTCATTACAATTTTGCGTCTTGCCTCCTACACATCTTTCAAGAATGGTGTCTGAAGCTAAACGTTGGTACACGGGCATAATTTTTTCATGTACTTGTTGTGACAATCAAGTTCTCATGGAACTATGTGATCCTGGGGTTTAACCTTTGGCTATTGCTCTTTTATAAAAACTCCATGATGATTCCCCTTCAGGACACTTACCATGCTTAGGCTTTTCGTCAGTTAACGAGCAATGCATCAGGCTGGCATATATAGCAGTTTTCATTTTTTGGGTATTAGGAACATTATCTTTAATTGCTTTTCTGTAGTAGTTTTGCATCTTTGTTATGTTTTTATCTGTAAGGCTTTCCTGCTTACGCCCACCAAGAGTCACCTTCTTCACCTTCCACTTTTTTACTTTGTTGCGTAACGATGTGCCTAGCCTCTTCGCAACATGATTTAAGCACTCTTCCTTTTCGACCTTTACCCCAGAACCATATATTTCATTTTCTGACAAAAATTGAAAAGTTTTCGAGTCACCATCACTCAGCATGGAAACGAAACTCATTTGGCAATCACTTATTGACCGTCTCCACATAATTAGTGCAGCTGCATCTCCATGGCTCCAGACGTTCCATCGAAATTTTTGTCACACTCATCCATATGTCCTTTTTGCCAAATGTGAAATTCCGCACTATCAGCTCCCATATCTCGACATGTAATTATGCAATTATGACAGTATTTCGACAATACTTCAAAGTCAAGGACAAGTTCACTAAGGACATCAATAATTATTCCTAATCCTAGGTTAGATGTATGTCCTCGCTTTTGCCATGTACCGTCATATGACACACTCACATCAATGATTTCCTGATATTTTAGAGAAGAATCAACTTTTATGTGAGCTTCTCTAGCAGCTTGATATGACATTTCGAGCATTTTTTTCTTCACTTCTTTGTTTTTAACCGATAAGTTGTGCATGCATTTGGCAAATGTTTTTCTGTCCATTGTTGGCATGTTGAGCACAGATGAAAAAGTTTCCAAAGCAGCATGCCGTCTGCCTATGGATAGGAAGGCACTCACCAGCTTGCTGTTAATATCATATGAATTTTTAGACTCCTCTTGGAAACTTGAATACACTTCCATTAGCTTTCCTGACATGATTCAAATAAAAGTTCCATTTTTGTAGAATACCCCATGGATTGGTGTTGTTTTATAACAAGGGCACAGTTTTTGTACAATATTTGCAAGAAACTTTTTGCAATAGTTCAGAAAACACAGCCTTGTGAGTTAAAATATAGCTTGCATCAGGTTGGGAAGATGTACTTGGGTCAGATAATGGATCTGTCTGCAACATAATACTGTTTTTTTCATCAACAGTTTCAGGAGATTTTTGCCATCACTTCTTGCTATTTTCAGACAACATCTTCCTCCTTTTGGTAGGACGACCCTTAGATTTTCTATATCTCGATGATATAAGATCCATACTAATAATTTTAAACAGCAAATACGATTTAAAAAGAGCTTTAGTTCTGAAAAGAACTTTTTGTTTTGGTAAAATCAATATGAAGTTTGAGTAAAGTTGAACGAAAAAAGCAAACGCAAGTTTGAACGAATGGTAAACAAATAATGTCAATTTAGGTCTCAGATACAGTTAAAACAAAGTGTTGCTAACCTGAACTTGTTACATTAAGATTTAAAAATAAAAATTAGCAAGGCTTTGTTTACAGTAAATAAAAATTTTCTTGTCAAAGTGCATGGCAGCTGTGATATAGCATGACATTAGAAAACGTAAACAAAGGGGCGTGGTCATGGATGACTAATTCGAAACTACCCTATAACTCAGTAAAAAATGCATAAAACCAAAAAAAAATTTTTTTTGCGTTTGATAGAGAGGCTAATAAAATATTATAATCAGTAAAATTTTGTTTCGATATTTTGGTCTATTTTCCACATTGTAACTGTCCACTGTAGCCTTAAAACATCTACACCTTTTAGCTGCATCACACCTATTGATTCTTTTAATCATGTTGAATTCCGGGAGGAATTATTGATCAGTACTCCCAAGTATAGCAGCCATCCGGAGTTATTCAGACAGCTAGCACTTGAAGTCATAAATGACATACCCGCTAAAGCCTTGACTATTTATACAGATAGTAGTCGTTCGGATATGGTTAGAGCAGGGAGTAGTATACAGTGGTACCTCGACATACGAGTGCCCCAACATACGAGTTTTTCGAGATACGAACCGACGAGCGAGTGATTTTTTGCTTTGAGTTACGAGCGAAATTCGAGATACGAGTTCGGTTTAGCAGGTCGGCCGGTAGTAGCACGCGACCGCGCGCCACGCACGGTCAGTGAATCAGTTAGCAGCGTGCTTCCGCTGTGATAAGTTGTGTAATTGTGTTCGCGTTTTGTGTTGCGTTTACATTTACATTTACAGTTGTAGTTCATTTAGTTTTATAACCATGGATCGGAAGAAAGTTTGTGAAAAGTCGAGTGCTAAGAAAAAGATGATGAGTATTGAATTAAAACGGAGGTTATGCAAGGCGGTGGAGGTTAGGCATACGGAGGTTATGCAAGAAATTGGTTTCGAGGAGTCAGAGGAGGAGGTTATTTCTACAAGTGAGAGATCTTAGGAATGTGACAAAGGAGATCTTAAGAATGTGGGAGAGAGTTTCACAGTCCGTGGAAAAGAAACACCCAGAAAAAGTTGCAACAGGTCGTGCATCTGATCTTTTTATTGACACTTGCCTAACTCATTTCCGGAACATTCTGAGAGGGAGGAAGAAACAAACCACCTTGGACATGTTTTTTTCTAAACGGCCCACAGGTGAAAGCGAGAGAAATGTAGCGAAAAAGGCAAAGACCAGTGAGGATATCTAATTTATTTCTTTACATTCTCTTTTTTGTTTTTGTACAATAAATATTTCTCATTTATAAATACGTTTTTATTATTCAAAACCACGTAACAAAACAACTGGGGTGACATTTTGGGGGTTGGAACGGATTAATGGTAGTTCAATTGTTTTGTATGGGGAAATTTGCTTCGAGATACGAGTAATTCAAGATACGAACAAGGTTACGGAACAAATTAAACTCGTATGTTGAGGTACCACTGTATATACAAACACAATAATCCTGCTCCGGCATACGATGACAGCGTTTGGCGAGGATTTTAATTCGGAGAAAATGTGTGTGTGGTCCACAGTATAATATATAAATACAAAACAATACATTTTTAAAAACTGTGGAGTATTTTTCAAGGTCATCTTAAAATTAACCAAGGGGTATTACAGTCCGATCGGTCTAAATGATTCAAAAATTATCCCCAATAACAATTTGAAATTAAAAAAAAATGGTGTAAATTTGCATGTTCCGTTAAAAACTTGATATAAAATTGTATCTAACATAAGCATAAATTGTATCTACTGTTCAGAAACTGAATGGGAAAAATAAATTTTAAAACAAGCATCAGAAGTAGAAAGCAAATAATTTTTATCAAATAAAAATATAAAAGTGTCATGAAAATATAACATAATTAGCGCAATAAAAATTAGCCATTTTTGTATTTATTCAAATGTAATTGGTCAGGATCTGTATTGGTCGTATCCAATGATGCGTAAAAGTAGTTTACACATGCATCTTATCTTTTCTTTAGTTCTGGTGTGTTTTCTGAAACCTAATGTTTGCTTTAAGAAGAAATAAACATTCTACTTCCGTGTTGATTGAGCCGGAATAATGTTAAAATGGATGAAACGTAATCTTATATTTATCTAATTTTGTACGTTTCTAATTACTATTTCCTTTGCTGATTAACTATTACCTTAAGAATTAAATAAATTTACAAAAATGAATCTGCAAATTCGCATGATCTGATAATTAATTCCATTTGTTAATTTTTTATTATATACCTGAAAATGCATGATTCTTAGCTTTATATTGATAAAAAAATGTTTTTGAAAAAATAGAAAATTAAAAAGTAATGCAGGAGCTAATGCTACTAAAAATGAAGAAATAATGAAAAGGGTTTTTTTTAGTACAGATGGTGTTTTAAAGGTTAAAATATATTTTTGTGTTAATTTATTTAAGACAAAAGATCCTGAATTCCTATATGTATAGGAATTTAGTATCATTTTTTAATTTCACAGTGACGTTTCTTTTTTCTACAAATGCGATTTTGTTTCACATGCTTTGAAAAATTTCTATCAACTTGTTAACTTGTTTAACGTGTGATTAATAAATAAATCACTAAAAACATATTAAAATGCAATGTACTTTAATTTTAAATCTTTTGTCATTAGATACAGCAATCTTTGAGTTACTTAAAATTATTGCATCATGCTTTATGTTAGAAAGTTTAACCATGCCTTAATATTGTTGTTACAGAATATTATACTTTGTGAATAAATATATCAATAATATTGAATAAAAGAGGCTTACAGCAAATTCCATAAATATTAATCATGACATTAGATTAGGTTTATCTGAGATTGCTGTTCGTCCGGCAGGTGGAGAAATAACCGGTTTTTATACCTTTTCAATAAAATTATTGTAAAAAACAATTTTGTTGATAATAAAGTTATTTTCGAAATGCGATGATAATTCGTAAATAGCATTTTGAATTATAACTTGCTCTTGTGGGAGAAATATCCAAGAAGTGCTAAGTTGTCAACTAATTCAGTTTTGAAACTTTTTCAGTCAAGAAACTAGTGACAATCAAAAGGTGTTAGCTCTAATAAGTATAGAGGATGCGCTGAAATTTCCCTACCAAGCTCTGCGATTTCCTAATGATGAGTACAAAAAATTTCTCATGTCTTTGCAGTAAAATTTATAAGAAAATAAAATTTCTGTCGCTGTGCTAACTTACAAGTATGATGGTAATAATAATTGAAATAGCATTTTGAATTATAACTTGTTACGAGAGCAAATTCCAAGTAGTGCTAGGCTGAAACTTTTTTCCCATCAAGAATGTTGTACAGAGATAAATAAGTGACAATCGAAGGTTTCCAGGTCTAGTGAGTATGTTGGATACTATGCAATTTGTCCCAATTAAGCTCTGCATTTTTCTTATGATTTGTAAAGTATAGTACGGGTTCTAATATTATTATAATTGTGCATAATAAGCTTACTATTGGACATCACTGACCCTTTTTCATTGACTTATTTGTTTACATCACCCATTTTCAAACAATTTCTCTCCAAATTGAGTTTCATTTTAGATTTCAATAGATGGAAAATTTATAAATACTTGGACGCACATGTTTAGCTGTATATTTTTATAACTGGACGTCTATTATTTGGAACTAACTCCTTGCACATTTTTTTTTAAATTCTAAAATGGCATTTTCTAGTAACATATGAAATTTATTGGAATTTATCTTAAATGAAGTTTGACTGAATTTATCTTTTTCATAGAAAAAGTAAACTTTTGTATATGCACATTTACATATCTTTTAAAATAAGAGTTGGATTCAATGTGTTTATCTTTTCAATTTAAGATTTAATGAATTATATTTAATGAGCATTTAAAACAAACAATTTTGTTAAGTACACATAGTAATTGCAAAGTTATTATTTTGTACTGAAGTATAAATAAATAATAATGATAGCTTTTAAATGCTCCATATTCTCTTCAAGATATTCGTTTGAAAATGTCTGACATTATTTGAGTTATTTCAAATGTTAAGTTCAATATTTGAATAAAGTTTTACAGTTTTATTAACATTTATTAAAATGTATTAGTATAAATCGTTTCTTTGTTATCTCTATTTAAATATGCACGCCTGAATATTTTAAGGAATACCTATTGTGTTTTTCATTACATTTTAGACTTACTGAATTTTATAAAAGTCATATACAGAGACGTTTTACTTTCATATAAGGCTTATAACAATAGGTATTGTTTCGTTTGATAAAGCTATAGAATAACAGTTAAATGGGAATATTTTTAAGAGTTAATCCTGATAAGAAGTTTCGCAAAATCAAACAAAATTTAGTTAAAAGAGAAATTAAATGTATACATTTTATTATCAGTTATTTGACGAGATAATATTATGAGTGATATAGTTACTTTTCGAAAATGCTACAAAAATCGGTAGAATAAGATATATTAGCATATAAACTAATTTCCAAATATATTACTTAAAATTTAATATCCAAGAGCATAATTTTGTTTTCTCTTCTTCTTTTTTCCCCTTTAAAAATATCCTTATATTTTTCTGCCATCAGATAATGTTGTATGTAATAAATTTCTAGATTTAAAAAAATATTTTCTTCTTCTATCAGGAATTTTTGCTTAACATTTAAGTTTGCTTTTTAATGTGTCAAGTGATATTCAACTATAATTTATATCTTGCATATCATCAAAGCTAAAAAATGCTAAATTTGATTCTACATTTTCAAAATTCAGAACTACCATACCTTTTATTTGTTATTACATGATTTGATTTGAATATTTAATAGTCTTTATTTATTGCTAACATCCAGGTAAAGTGAAATATTAATTAAAAATAAAACGGTGTCTTACTCGACAAAACGTTCTTCTCTATATGATAATTGGTCTTCGTTCCTCTCAACCAAAGGGAAACTCGTAATTTAATAATAAATTTAAGTAAATAATTTTAGCATCAAACAGAAATGTCTATCATGTAATTGATAAAAAAAATCTAACTTAATATAAAAAAAAACATTTCTTATTTAATATACATACAAATATAAAAATTACCACGGAAAAATTATAAAATTGCCTAAATAATTTCACTATTGAATGTAATTGAATATTTATAAAAGAAATTGTTTCTTAAACTTCTTTTAAGGCGATATGGTACCCTAAAAATCATTAAACTGTCAAAAAAGTTTTTGTTGGGTTATTTCATACCCCGAATCTTTATAAATATGCCTGCAAAATTTCAAAGCTTTACCTGCATTTTTCATTAAGTAATGGAGCAATGTTTGACGCTAAACAGCAACTACCACGCCTACATTTCAGATTATCTGCTATAAAAGAGCCTGATAAAAAATGAATTAATTATTTTTCTAATGCGCATCAATGAGATTGACATTATATATGCCGTAATAAATCATTTTAAAAAATAATTGTGCAAGTCATGCAAAAATTCTAGTTTGTTAATTATTTACTGATTACTCTGATCAAGATTTAAAAGTTGTCCATGTTTTTTATGATATTATGATGAATGAAATTAAAGCTTTAAAACGGATTTTCCCAAAGCACAAATACTAAATCTCATTTTGATAACTCAGATAATTAAAAATCTAATTCGCAAGAATAGGAAAACTCTCCCATTTTTATATATTTGTTTTTGGTGCTATATATATCACCATGTGTGCGAGATTCAACACTTTTGTTATTAAAATATTTTAAGATACTTATTTAAACAAATGCACATATACAGTTCTTAGATTTTAATATATTTTACCTATAAATTGTTATTTGATTTTACTTTCATTCGTGTACAATAGTTAATATGCGAAGGCTTTTAAAACCATGGAAATAAAAAATAAAGGGGTAAACATCCTTTGTACTTGTTGTGCATTAGCTCTGAAGTATGTGTATTTATTTATTATTATAATTATTAAGATAAAGTTTTATGAAATATTGATCTTTCATTCGCTTTTTTCTATGTATTCATTATGGCAGTATACTGTTTAATTGTTCTACATTTGTGCAATTTTTTATGTTCAGTAGTTTTAAATAAGCTAATTAACATTTCATTAAAGTTTCAGACTATTCTATGAATATTATATCGTGCTATTCATGGAATGAAAACTTCAAACTCATATTTCTCAAGGATGAATTTTTGTACATATACTGTTATTCAAAACCCTAAGGCTTTTTTGATAATCGAAGTATGGGTTTGAAATTTTTTATACATGTTCTGAAATGTATGTTTTGTAAAACTGTGCATGGTATTAGCTGTAATATGTTTAGTACTTTTTCTAAAAAATTTCAAAATCAAAATTAATGTTTTTCAGAGAATTTTTGGAAGTTTAACTTAAAAAAAATTCATAAAAAATTTAAGAGCAGCAGCAGAAAAAAAAACACATGCACAGTTTTATGCAGTATATTATAAGGTACTTAGAAAAAAAAACTTTGAAAGAAAAGAGACATATTTAAAAAAACCTTAGGGATTTAAAAGATGCTTAAAAAAGCTAAAAAAATTTAAATTTTACAAACATTTTGCAACAAATTAAAAATTTTTTGCATGGAATTATTATTAAATATTAGCTTTATGAAATACAATTAAAACCAAATATCAAATATTAAAAATAAAAGAAAAATTGTGAAGATGGTACCATATCGCCTTAAATACGAATATTCAATTCCTCATTATTAAAGAAAATTCTATATCAAGGATTGAAAATGTTATGCTAAAAATATGTAATGTTATTATTAAGAAAATAATAGAAATATTTGTTTAAAATTAAATTTAAGGAAAATTAGGAAAGGAAGTGAAATAAAGTGATTATATTTTGTCTAACAATGCACGCATATGCTTCATATCTTGCAAAAATTTAAATGTAAAATTTCATTGGATCTAAACTATAACCCCTGAAATTATCTCTAAGCAATGATCAACTAATATATAATCATAGACTATTTTTTTTATTAAAAATTATTTTATTTACTGTTGTATTGAGATAAACAGTTGGTAATGGTAAAAAATATTTTTACACTACATCGTAGCTGAGTAAATAATAAAATGTCTGCGTAGATAATTCGCTCTTCAAACTATTTTTCTAGACATTTGGGAATTTGATCTGTTGGTTATCAAACATATATAAATCTTAGAATTTCTTCACCGATTCTTAGTTTTTTCTTACAATTGTAAGAAACAAACTCTTTCAGAAAATTCTTAACCTTCTAAAAAATATACAATGAGATAAATTATGGATAAATATGCATGATTCATCTATCTTAAAATACAAAAGACTTCCAAAAGTAAAGTAACTAACATTTGATAAAAATTAAGCAATTTATGGAAAAATAAGCCATAAAATCCTGATAGAATTATTTATTTCTTAGACCAAGAATATAAGTTGAATAATAGCCATTTTTTGCAAAACTTTGGAATGTAATATATATATATATATACAGTCGAATCTCGATAACTCAAACTTTCGGTAATATGAATCTCTCGCTAATTCGAAGTATATGATCAGCCCCTAGAAAAATTCTGGATATTTCGAACTAAAACAATACGTTTACACTCAAAATTCCGAAATAAAATTTGTGGGTGGCCGGAATAGAATTTGCGATAATTTGAAGTGATCTTACAAAACTCTCGACAATTCACTCATGTAGAGTCCTGTAGCAAACACTTTGGACCTTGAATATTTTGTGTCGTACTGTTTCTTTTTGTGTCCCTTGCAACGTAGTCCTTTGGATCACCATCGAAGTTGACTCCGTTAACTCTGACAAAAAAAACTGTCACTAAGCAAATTAGGCAGCGTTTTCCTTGAAAATCATGTAGATGTGGATCCGCCTCAATTCTTCTAGAAAAATCTGTTGACAGAGTTAGAATGAATGCCATAAAACAAAAAAAAAGATAACAGATTTTTTTTGTTAAAAAAAATATTAAAGGGAGTTGGAAAGGTAAAATTTTTTTTAAAAGGTGAATTTCAGATTATTACATTTTTAAATTCTTCAGCTCATTTCCTTTCCAAAAATACCTCATTTTTATCTCTAGCTTAATTAGAAGTGCTAAAATTCGTTTTTAAAGAATCGTCTAAACGCGAGTCACCAATTTAAATGGACAGAAAAAAGGTAAACATTGCACTTCCTCTTGGGTCAGCTTGAAGTTTGACGTCATTTTTTAAAATTTCTTTAGGGCATGTTATGAAACGGATGGGATCTCGCCTCCGACGTTTCAAAGCAAAAATGAGGGGGCAAAAATTATCAGATGGCAAAGCATTATGTGACAAAAATAGATTAAGAGAAGCAATTATTGATCAATTGCAAACATATTATGGTCTTGCCATTTGAAGAAATTTATCAAATGTAAAGTGTATGAAACAAGCTATATGGGCAATATTTCTTCACAAAATATCTACGGATAAAAATCCACAGCACGGATTTTGTCCATCAGGTCTTGACACATGGTGTCAGTGTAACAAGGCTCAATTGGAAAATAAACTTTATCTCCACAAACATAAACTTCAAGTTGCTGTTGTTGAAGCCATTAGGCCTATTTTTAGGGACCTTTCGGATCCAGAATTATTGAAAAAGTGCTTGCATGGAAACACGCAGAATCTGAATGAAAGCAGTAACAATGTTATTTGGTCTCGTGTCCCCAAAAAGACATTTGTGCACATAGAAACACTTTCCTTTGGTACATATGATGCTATTGCATCCTTTAATAAAGGGAATGCAACAAAGCTGGATATTTAAAAAAAACTTAACATAAAGCGAGGATATTATGCGACATGCTGCATGGAACAGCTCTACAAAGAGAGCAGTACAAGGGTAATATATGCCAGTTTACAGAAAACTAAGGAAACTAGAAAAGTTAAAAGACTTAAAAGAATGAAACAAGATGAAAATTTAAATTGCTGAAAATTTGGAATATGGAGCTGGAATGTTTTGATAAGGTTTTTTCATAAAAATGTGTTTTTCTCAAAATGTCACTTTTGAAGGTTCGATGTACCTTTTCTCAGAAAGTATATATCTGATGCCAACAACAGTTACATGACACATTCTTTATATATATTCTAGTATATATTGAAATGAGCTTTTAGCAAAATTTTGATACATTTTTTTTATAATTTTTTTTTCTATCGAAAAACACTGTTTTCTCACTATACATCAAATAAAAAAATTTTAAAGAAAAACTAATGAAAATTTCAAAAAAAGCTCACTTCAGTATAATATTAGATGTATGCTTAACTTGCAAACAAAATTTGGGGATTGTATTTCCAACAGGTTTTTAGAAAAGGTACATTGAAAAATCCCTTTTTAACATTATCAGTATAGAGCGTTTCGTACTTAGTGCCGTTTATTCTTTTAATAGTTGCTTTTAATACAAAATACTTTTAACTTCTCTATAACATTTATAATATATCATATGTACTTGTTAAAAATACTTTAAAATAATTTAATACATATGTACAATTGTTGCTTTATTACAGTTTCAAATTTAAATGTGTTAGAAAAAATATTATCTTCATGTATTTTGGGAGTTTTTTTTCTACCCCTTGATAATTCAAAGTTCTTCATTGGTTCCTTCAACTTCGAATTATCGAGATTCTCGACTGTATATATATATATATTTATACATATATATATAGTCAAAATTTCTCTACAAAAGACAGATGAATAATCCTTATTCAAAAGTGAAAAAAATTGAAATTGAAATATAACCAGACAATAGATTTTAAAAAGGATTATAAAAAATTAAAATAATAGAATTAAAAATAAAAGTAAGGATGTTAGAGTATTATAAACATTGCTGACTTAATATATATATACCCTTATTCATAACGTGTGATATTCATCGGGGATTCCTTTTATAAGGTTAGAGAAATGATCGGGTATGGAAGAACCATGAGGGGTGCTTTTTCTATTGCAGCTCAATTATATTCCACAGAGGAAGAGAGAATTAGTTCTGTGTGTGTGAGAATCTTCTCTACCTTAATAGCTTCTAATGTCTTCTAGCAGGTTGATCTCTTTCAATTGGCCTAGTGGCCATATCGAGGAGCGGTTGGTGTATAAGCATTGCTCGATGGGGGAGGTAAATTATCTTCTATTAGAATAAAGTTTCCCCAATTGCTTCAGCATAAGGTCTTAAGTGTTGATGAATATTTCGATTACGTTTCAATGTTTCTGATCGTTTACAATATCTCCACTAAAAACATGCAAGTATATTTTGGCTTCCAAAATCAATTCTGACCAACATCGTTGCTTCTTTTCTATTGCATGCATGCCTTTCAATAAAGTTGGAGGGGCTATTGCCAACCATTCTTTACCTAAGCTCCAGACATACTCTCTAGTACAACTAAATAGGGTTATGATATGTATTAAATTTAATGCATCAACTACAAATGCTTTTCTTGCATAGGAGTGTTTATTGTGAAGACTTCTTTGAACCGTAGTGACCTAAGTTCTTCGAACTGCTTCGAAATGGACTGGAACGAGTTAAGATCAGTAGTCCTTCTGTTTTTCCTCACAAAAAAATCTTTAAGAAGATCACAAAGATCTACGTGTGATCTACGAAGATTACACGTAGGGGACCGATAAAATACTTTCCGAAAACTAAAATTAGTTTGATTACACTGCGAGAACGATATGGTCTCATAGATTCAGCTTATGATAGGCATATTACCCTCCAATCTTAAAGAATCACTTTATCTTAAAGAATAGGGTAAAAATGCTCTTTTGACATACCCAACAGACATAACCAAGTTTCCAGCTTGAGATTTATGAAGCAATTTTCAAAACATTTCAAATATCAAATAATATTTTTGGCAAAATTAATGAGTTTCTTATAAATCCATGCATAATAGCAAAATGAATTGTAGATAGAAAGCTTTTGTTTTTTAATGTAATATAATATTTATATTATCTTGCCGAAAGAACTTATTTTTGAAGTTTACCTAGTATTTTATTGAAGCGTGATTTGAAATTCATGTTTTACCATTAGTTCTGTGTATGATTCTGTTTCAGATTTTTAAATGTGAATTAATATCAAATTCCAAACCTTTCCAGAAAATAAAACAAAATAGCTCTGGCTAATAAATTCATATTTCATAAATATTATTTTAATGCATTCATTATCATAACTTATATATGTACATAATATCGGGGTACTGATATTAATTCAATTATTATAAGACTTCTAATCACTATTCTATATTAATTAACCGAATCTTAAATAATTTTGCTAATTACTATTATTAAATATTTTAAAAATGTGAAAATGTATTTTTAGTTATCTTTTTTAAATGATTCTATCTAACATAGTTGAGTAGATAAGAAGCTTGACACGCTTACGAAAATTTCAAATATCAAGGTAATATGAATCTAAACGACTGCAATAAAAATCACATATAATTTTAAAGCGAATTAAATTTTTTTGCAGAAAATCATTTGAACATCGAAATAATTTTAAAAAAATAATAATCATGAAAATCATAACTAAGATAATGAATATAATTCTATGTCAAGTGAATTATATATTTCAAAATCGTGTGGTACATGTTTTGTTAGATTTATTATAACGCATTTTTTACTTGGGTTTTTAATAATTAAGTAATATTGCATGTTGAAAATTAATCATTTATCTAATTTTAGATTACTAACCTAAAATGCCAATGAAACTTCTCTTAAAATAATACCCTACAGTTATATTTCAATACTCCCTATCTAGAACTGTCTTTTCTTCACCTTAAACGAGGCTGTAATATTTCACCTAATTATTACTTAGAAATATTCCTCGATATTCCAGTTTTCAGTTTTTCAAGTGTAAAACACCCGAAATTGACCTTATCAGATTTCTGTGTGAATCTAAGAAGCTGAATTATGTTTGATAGTCGTATTTATGACAACAAATGTGTCTTTCCAAAATTAGCAAAGTGAAAGTTATATAAAATGTTATCAAGTACTTATAAAATACGAAAATATTATGAAAGAAGTCCTAGCCCAAAAGTGAAAAATGAGTGGATGGAATACGTATTGCTTTCTGAATTTTGTATCTGAAATAAACCCCAATGTATACGAATAACGACAACAATGTAATTCCCCCATTACAATTCCAACCTGTCATCTCAAAATATAGCTAAATGATTCCAGAATATTCTAAAGAACATTAATACCAGTGCCACCATAAATTGTAATATTATATATTTATGACTAGTATTAAAGGTGAGTAATTTAAATATTCTACAGGTTCACCAGTTCCCTGAAATATAATAACTTTCCCAAATGCCAACGAAACTTTCTACAAAGTGACACCCCATCATAACGTGACACATCCCAATTCAAAGCTGTGTCATCATCACCAATCAAGAGTCTCTTTTCAATAATTGAGCTATAAATTGCTTCTAGAGATCCCGCTGATATCTCTTTCCTTCCAGGATTGTCATTAGGGATACCGGCAGACGATTTTTAGTAAGCATTATCTATTGTTCCCAAGGCTGATACTTGCATTTTGCGCAACATAAATCACGTATTAATACGGATGCTTGCAGAACGAAATGAATAATAGATCGATATTAATGACGATAAGTATACGGCTGTAATTAGTGGGCCCACTACCGACGATGAGTTGCGATATACTTCATGCTGGTAATTAACCTGAGTCGGGGTTGGTTCGAACGATTTTGGGATTCATCGGCACCATTAGCAGCCCTGCTATCTCGAAACATATATATATTGGACTATGTCTAATCACTTCCTCTCTTATTAAGAAAATTCGTAAACCGCATCCTTCAAAATTTGATTGGGGAGGATGAAGATTCTATGATTGGATTTTGCCCCCAAGATTTCAAAACAGGTGAGCTGTGTATCGCAGAGAAACTGACCTTTGTGGAATGGGGGGAGTTTTTATGCTGACAGTAAATTCTTAGAATAAAAGCAACATTTATCAGTAAAATAGTGTAAATTTAGATCAGATAATGCTGCAGAATTTTGTGTCATTAACTTACGGTAATTTCCTTGAAGTAAAAGTCCAAGAATAAATAAATCGCTTAGTAAAAAAAAAATTGCAGTACAAAATTTTGAAAAATGTTCCAAAATTCATAAATATATTACAGTTTAATTCTAAATATTAGCTTCTAAATTCTTAAAGAATTAAAAAACTTTTATTCATTAATAAATTAAAAATCGTGTGCTAAGGCATCAAGATCATGTTCATACTTTTTATATACAGATAAAATTCATTCAACGTGAAAACACTTAAGACGAAATATCTGTAATACGAAATAATATAGTGGTCCCGACAAACTGCTGTCTATTTTCATGCATTTTTTTCTCTTAACACAAAATAAAAATCGAATAACACGAGAAGATCTCTTTTTTGGAGAAGGGAGATATTGAAAATGGGAACTTTAAAATGTTTGAAAATGTTTTTGTATTATAAGACTTCCCTAGTGTATCAACAGAATAATTCGTTGCAGAAGATGATGGTAATATGTGCACAGTCCCAATTAGGACAGACAAAGATATTTTGGAGTTTGTTCAAAGCTCAAAAAGTATAATTGATGCCTATTTTGACAAGGAGAAGGAAATGATTGATGCGATTTTTATTCCCACGTCATCCAAAATGAGGAACATCGTGAAAAGTATGCGCAGTTATTTAGACACACATTTCAAAGAAGAAATGAATAACCAAATGGACAACAGGGAACAATTTGTTGATAATTTGATGATAAGAGAAAAGGAAAAATATACCAGATTATTTTCAAAAACTCATTAAATGTTTGTTTTCCAAAAATAACTTGAAAATTTTGTATTAAATTTCATTAAGTTCCTGTGAATGTTTTTCTTTCATTGATTTTCATTAAATACATACCAATATGCCTATCTATGTAAGTAAAATGTACTCTAGTAAATTTCATTGTGTTTAGCGTATGTTTTTATTCTGCAACATCCTTTAACACGAAAGAAAATTCCAAGTCCCCGCAGTTTAGTGTTAAGAGATTTTTACTGAATATACATAATAAGAAATAATCAAAACATTTATCCTCATATAAGGAAGACTTGTGTTTATACTAATTATTATTTTAAACGTGTTCTTAATTTGTTTTTGAGCACCTTTGAACACATCTAAAGTTAATATATATTATTTTTTTACCTTCTAATAAAAAAAATTAAAAAATAGAATAAAATATTATAAAATGAGTTCAAAAATTAATTTTTAAAAAAATTTAAGGAGATTTAACTCTTTTCTTGAAGGTAATGAATGTGCTAAAATCCGTAATAGCTGAAAAAGAAAAAAAAAGTAAATATTTTTTAAAATATATAATTCTTGATACAAAACATTTAAAATTTATTTTTATTTCAATTTTTAACTTTTTTGTATAATATAATTTTTAAATTCACTTAGAAAAATGCGTGTTTCCAGAAACAAAAGATTAAGAACAACAAGAAATTCAATAAATCTCAAAATATATAAACATTGCATTTTTTGTGGGGAAAATTTAAATGTTTATCTGTTCCTCATTAAAGTCTTAGATTTTAAGACTATACGGAAATTTCACACATATTTTTAATTACGAGAAGCTGTAATGAAACCTCTAAACTCTCAAAAAAAATATCAATAGATATGTGGACATGAGAAGAAGGGAGAGTTTTGTATGCCCAGAATAAAATATGGATTTTATGTGAGAACAAAATTGAGAGAAAAATACAAACAAACTTTATAACCTGTACAGAGTAATAGTAATAGAAACATACATTTTAAGTTGAAAACACAAAAATGGTACACTCTTACAAAATTAATTTGAAAAAATAATTCCATTAAATAACTGACAAATTAATTTTAAAAGGTCTTTTCAGATGACAGTAAAAAAACACAATGTATTTACTATTATTTGCAAAAGAATATAAGAAAAAAGTGGTATATTTGTATTTGCTTGGCTTTTTTATCTTGGAAAATCAGAACAGTTTTGACAAAAGATTATGTAAATTGTTGAAGCCACATTATAAAAAAAATTTATCAACCATTCAATTTTTATCATTTCTTTTATTTTACATTATTTGATTAAACTTTTACTTTGAGTTAATTTCCATGTTATTTTTTATTAGTAAATGTTTAAACTAACAAAGGAGTTTTACTAAACGGAGATTAAATCCTCTTTTTTTAAAAAAAAAATTCTTGAATATTGTATAATACAAGAATATTGATCCATTTTTTAAATGCTTTCTTTTTTGATTAAATTCTTTAAAGGTATTTTCAAGCTCTGAAATTTTTGTTCTTTCGATTTCTTTTAATTTTCTTTATCCTTACATTATCTTAGTCACTAATTTCAAGTATTCTTAACACTGAAGAGGAATATTTTTTTCTCTTTTTCTCTCACTATTTAACTTTATACTTTGATACAATTATAAATTAATTTGTTTTAGTTTCTTTTTTTGATACCTGACTCATGATAAAAATTTTGAATTTATCCGTTTATTATTTTTTGAATTTTCGAATACGATTACCATATTTTTTTCAAAATATTTAATGATTGCCCAGATGGATAGGGGAAAAGTTGAATAAAAGGAATACTTTCAATGGAAACGAAATACATCATCGTGGATGCTAGAAGGTTGGCTCCATCTCTTAGGCAGTAGGTCTATGCCTTTGCTGTAGAAAAATCATGATAGGTTTGGAGGATGTCCCACGTATCTTCCTTCCTTTCATCGTCCGAATGGAAATGTAACGTTTGTCTAGTGTCCTAAAAGTGCAGAAGTCTCAAGGTGACAAATTGGAACGGTACGATGGGTGTTCAAACACTTACGAACAGAATTTCTTAAGGTCATTTTGAGTTCAAGGGAGACATGTGAGGAGTTATCGTCATGTATTTGGTATCATTCACCACCTTTCACGAAAATTTTTAAATCTGTTGTTCGTAAACAATTGACTTAAGGTGTATTCGCCCAAGACTACCATCACATTCCCCAATAGTAGCTCACATTAAACTCACCTTTTGCAGTAAAAAAAAAAACGTACCTGTTTTTCTAATTTGGATGCATTTAAGTTTAGCATGACTCTTTTCGATACATTTCATCTACCGTGAGCAGGTTTCACTATTAAATGCTGTATGAGATGGTACAACTGTTACCGTCCTTCATATCCCCGTTCGGTGTCACTGTTATAGCTGCAGTCCTTCTGACGCGAGCCGGCTGAGTGGCGTGGTTGGTTTGTCGCTGGCCTTCTGCACCCAAGGTTGCAGGTTTGGCCCAAAATGGTGGCTTTTTGTGATGCAAAAAATCGACAGCGGCCATGTCGTATGATTATACGGCATGTAAAAGATCCCTAGAGTGTCTGTTTGGCTCGGGCGCTCTCGGAAAAATGAAATCCTAGCACAGGTTTGCATCGTCAGAGCTCAGGGGCCTCCCTCTGTGGAGGAAACTGGGCTTTAAAATTACCTGAGGTGATTGGTATCCGCCTATATGGCGCCGCACTAAGGAGTGATACCTGCTCCTGTTGATGCACTAGGTCTGCAATGGTAAAAATACTAATGCGCAGCCCGATTGGATAAACAATTGTCCTTCTGACGCAGTGGTACATGTCTAGTTTTCATTTGGGCAACCTTCGCAAGTTTTCGAAGTAATATAATAGTTTTTAGATAGAAATGATTTCTAATCATGCACTCAAAACGTTGAGTTAACAAAGACAGTATTTTCATTTTATTCTCGAAATAGCAGATTTACGTTCAAACTTTAAAGGATGTTTTCCCTTCCTGCATCAAATTATAAAAATAATCAATTGAAATTTAATAATACTGAAATTTAAAATATATGGAATAGTTTTCTCATTATATCAAATGAATGTAACCTAGTAACAAATAACTTTTAGTTGGTAAATGAACGATTTTATAAGTTAATTAAAGATGTAAAAGGATAAAATGTCAAATAATAACTCTACTTTAATGAAGTCTATGTTGGTGCATAATGTTTGATTGCAAGATTCATCCCGCAGTATATACAAACTCGAAATGGCATAAATTTAAAAAATAAACGAAATCATTCGAATGATCAACCATTAATTCTGGTTTTAAATGGTCTGGGTTTGTACCCTGCGAAAACTGTGTTAAATACAAAATCTTGCACTGATTCTAAAAATTCATTAAAAAGAACGCTTAACATATATAAAAATATATTTTCTACCACTGGAGAGTACAGTTTGAGTTGTTTTGGAAGTGATAACTTCTTTAGGAGCGTTTTGCTGAAGATTGAATCTAAATTAAGCGTCAGGGGCGCTGCGTTACGCTCAATCGATTTTATGCAGCTACATTCAGCGACCCTGCTCGTGTCGGCGACGCAAACTTAGTTTTAGAAAGAAACATTTAGGCACGTGCTTTTTTTTCAAGTAAAAATTTGTTTAGAATTTTTCCTGGAAAATGTTGTTTTTTTTATCTAATTTTAACTGTCATGCAGCCCATTTCCCTATAACTGCCGCGAGTGAACGAAACAAAAGAAGAGCAAGCGAAACAAATTGGAAAAGATTATTTTTTAGGTAAGAGTTTGAAAATAAGAAAAAAATGAAACATGGGATCTAGTTTTTGATTCTGTTGACATAGCACTTTATCAGAAATATGTGCCAAAATTATTAAAATCCAAACATTTAATCAAGTTGCCAATATTTTGGCTACTATTAGTGATGAAAACTAGGAGGACTATGAGAAAGTATAAGAATCAATCAATGTAAGAAACCTCTCATTTTGCTTGCTTAGAGAATTTTAAGAAAATTATTCGGGCTCTCAGGGTTTAAGTGTTTTGTGCCCTATACAGTATACAAGAGAGTGTGCCAGCTACGGTGTCGTCCTCGTCACTTTACCATGGGCTCAAAATGACGATATTTGTCACTAATAACTCTCATTTAGCATTACGAGGCGATGTTTATAAGCCCCCTCATTCTAGCTTTTTAAATATAACCATCGCAAGTAATAAAAATTGGTATTCTTTAAAAATATTGTTCAAAATTCTCGTGCCTTTGTTAAAAAACCTCCATAAGGATTCTGCTGTGTGAAACTAGAAAAAAAAGGAATACACCTCAACACTCTGTATATTTAAACAACTGAACTTCTACCACTGAACAGGGGTTCAATAATTAATGTAGATTGAATGGAAACGAGAATAAATTTCTTACTGAAAGGAATAATTCCTTACAAAACACTGAATCAAACATTTTAATTTGCTTGAAGATGGTGCATAACAAATGTCATTTTTTCCTTAGGTAGTAATTTTTTATAAGCTTATTTAAAGCACGAAGAATTCATTTATTTACTTAACACGCATAGCCATAAATATAACTATTTACTATGTGATATTTCTTCTACAAATATATTATGTAACATTTTTGTTTTTCTCAGTTTAACTGCTTATCCACAACTATATTCCACAGCCAAAGAAAAATCTGCTGTGTTGTGAAATTATAATAATATGTGTAACATTTTTGTTTTATTCAGTTAAAACATGAGCATAGTGGTGTATGTATCTCTTAAATGATTTTTAACAATATGTGATTGGACTATATGATCATTCGATAGAGTTAAATGAATGAATACCATGCAATTTTGTTAAAATCACTATTGTTACTAGCAAGTTTAGAATCTATACCCTCATAAACCAATTTTTGGAATATTATGATGAAAACTAAATTTTGTGTAACTTAACTTCAGATTTTATTCAATTTAAGAGGCTTAATACGTTCAGAGCCGCGTGATTTTGAATAATAGTATAAATAGATATTTTTATATGTAGTTTCAAATGAATTAAAACAATTTCAGATATATATTCTACTATTATTATTAGAAGAAGTATCTAAAGGCAATTTTTGACGAAAAATGAAGAAAGAATAACATATTTTCAAAACTCTCTCTTTTTTAAAAAAAATGATTCTACAGTAATTATATTTTGCCTTTATATAGTTAAGAATTATATATCAATACTAATACTTGAACTGATATTTGAAATATATAGTTTAGAAGCGAATTTATTCATATCTTATTAGATAAGTGAAATTTTATCTTAAAACACCCAATATTATTTCAATTTATTGTATCTCTGAAAATAATGTAAATTTTTCAAAACTTCTAGTCGAAACCTTGTATCGAAGTATTAGTTACATATGTAAGTAAATTAATATTATTATAGAAGAATTTTTCATAAAAAGTGAATGTTTTAAAAATATGTCATTCTATCTTCATTTTATGCAGAAAAATTGCATTTAAATAATTTTTTCTGGTAATAATACTCTTAAAACACTTTTACATGTATAATCTAATTCAAGTTTCTCTAAATACTTGAAAAAAGATATTTAATTATACTCTTTTTCAAAATCATGGTTTCGAACGTAAGTCATTACTTGTTCTATTTTTATAAGCAACAACATTGTTATATATATATTTTTTTCTGAAAACGCCATGCAAATTATTAACATTAGAATTCAAATATATAAAAATACTTTACAGTTGTTGCTTTTTCGATCTAATCAACTTTGTTTTCCCCTCCCTTCGAACAAGACTACTTCTAGGTTAACTTATCGCCAACTACTAGAAGGTCAACTCAACGACTATCGCGAAATATTGGAAGTAAGGACAAAATTCTGAAGCCTAATTTTAAAAAACAGTATAAATGAATAACTTCTAATAGTTGTGATGTCAGTTGATTTAGAATATATATACAAAAGTGCTTTAAGAATATCACTGCAAAAAAACATTATTTAAATGCAATTTTTTAGCAAAAAAATGGAGAAAAATGTTGTATTTTAGAAAATATTCTCCTTTTATAGAAAAAATGCTTGTATAATAATATTATTTTTCTATGCATAAGATATCTGTACAGAGCCTAAACTATAATTTTTGAAAAATTCCCATTAGTTTCGGAGTCACTATCAATTAAAATAATAACCAAGGTTTTTTTGTAAAATTAATTTGTTTACATCTCTATTTTGATGTATTTTAACATGAATTTGAACCCTCTTCTAAATTATATATATCAAATATCCCAGCTCAGGTTCTCTACAGAAGTTTTAAATGGGCAAAAATATAACAGAAACATTTTTCATAAAAAGAAATATTTTGAAATATGGGTTTTTTCTTTCATTTTCGGCCAAAAAATTGCATTTAAATAGTATATTCATGAAACAATTTTTTTACATAACAATTTTATATGTATATTATAATTCAATTGACTCAAAAAAAGCTATACATTTATACTCTTTTTTCAAAATCAGAGTTCCAAACGTAGTCAGTCACCTTAAAATAATTTCGGAAAAACGTGTTGAATTTAACATAAAAATGAAAAACTTTTTTTTGAATTACTTAAATATTTAAAAGAAAAATTGCTTCCAATTTAGTAGAGGACGCATTGTTTCTTAATGGATTTAAAACTTGCATTCAAAACTTGTACAAATCCAAAGTTTGAATAAGTAGTTTAAATCAAAATTATTTAAAATTACGCGTGTAATTCCTCCAAAATTTTACGCACATTAAAATAGCTCTACAGAAATCATTACATATTTAAATCTTCAGCATTTTGAAGAATTAATCCTAAGAAACAAAAACGACAGTGGCTGCAAATAGCGCAATAATACAGAAACATAAATACCACTACAATGCATTAAGTTTATGATTTTGAATGCTTCAAATTCTTAGACTTCCCACTTAAGATTTTATGCGTATTTCAAAAAAAGGTCTAAACTAATCATTATAATTACAAATAGAGACGAAGCGGCATCTGCTTCTATCTCTCTCTCTTTTTTTTTAAAGAAAATCTTCGGAATACGATTTAGAACTTCAGGAATCGTGATAGAATATTCATTTCTGATTCAATGATTTCAAAATTACGTCTCACTTCAAAGTAAAATCGAAGATTTATGCAAATGAAGTTGTCTACAAACATTCATAAATGATGCAATGTCGAAAATGCAATTACATTAAGATAAGATGAGAATAAATTTTAAGACGAAAGGAAAAGTATTTTGAAAAATGCTTAGAGAATTCCTTTCTTACCACAAATTGTTTCAAAAGGTGCTTTATTGAGTTTTTTGATTTCAAGAGAATTGCTTTGGCATTCACTGTATTTTATTTATATGATTGCAACCTCCAACATCTAAATTCAGTCAGTGTACTTACAATTATATAAGTATATTTCAGTTGTCTCTTTGTACAAATGATTCTATGCACTGCAAAGAAATTTTTAATACTTAAAAGAAAGTTAAGTCTAATTTTATTGCAAAAATGTGTATGTATCTTTAAGTTAGCATTTATTTTTGCTTGTAGCTAGATTTAAATTTAATATCAATGGCATAGATTTAAAAAATAGAAGGTTATGAATTAATTTTCATGTGGAACTACTTGTCATTCTCATTTCAGAAATATAATGTAAAAATATAAGTTGACATTGA
Source organism: Trichonephila clavata (assembly GCA_019973975.1). Classification (NCBI taxonomy): domain Eukaryota; kingdom Metazoa; phylum Arthropoda; class Arachnida; order Araneae; family Nephilidae; genus Trichonephila; species Trichonephila clavata. The sequence continues at coordinate 57,333 of BMAO01037905.1, forward strand.
AATGTACACTTTTCTTTAAAAATTTTATTTAACAGATTTTTTAAGCATAAATGCATTTAGGAAATATCACATCGTTTTCTCTAGAAAACATTAAGGAAATACTGAATACAAATCTTATATAATTTATAAGTACCATTTCTTTTCTTTTGTTTTTATCGGTATTGAATCTTTATTTATAACTTCAATAAATATGTACTGCATATTTACAAACATAATAGAATAGTTCGCTGAGTAGAAAAACGTTTCGAGCCTTTTCTGTTAGAAATGAGCAAGCCAATTTAAACTTTTAATTTTGGGGGAATTTTAAATGGAATTTTTATATGAAACGAAAAAAAAAGTTGCACAAAAATTCAAAGCCATATTATATCTGACTTTCCAGAATGCTTGAAAAATTCACTTTCCATCATTGGAATATCTGAATTCGTATATGATCATCATGCAGCGAGTCTTTCCTCCAGGACATGAAACTTGGTTGATTATCACGTATGGTATGCATCTATCTCTTCTTGCTTAGTTTCCAAAAAGAGTGCAGGAATTATGATTAGCAGATTTTAACACAAATTAATGAACGAAAAGTCTGTTCGATTCACAGAGATAGGATTACAAGAAATAAAACTATGATTGAGAAAAAAGAAGACTAGGAATGAAAATAAACTAGAAAGAAAAAATGATTTCTTTGGATTTTTGAACTTTGCTTAAATACCAGTTTTGAATTTTGTGTAATTATTTGAAAAGAAATGTACACGAGTCGGCTTACATTTGGAAACGTACGGTATATATATATTTAAAGAAACAATAGTCCCTCAATATGTTGGTAAATGAAGCAAACACGCTCATTTTATTATATATTGTCACTGCGAATATTTAATAACTTTCTGTGAACGTGTCTTTTTTGCTATGGTTTACCAAAAATACACAATCAACTATTTTCAATCAAAAACACAAGAAATAAATTTTGTTAGCGATGAAATAGGTTTAAGAATTTATCTCTTTTCAAGTGTCAGTCAATATAAAAATCTGAAATCGAAAGAAAAAATACTATTAATACATTTTTTCACAAATAATCCCTTTCCTCTTTTTCCAGCAAAATTTTACAAAGGAGACCTTCGATGTTAGAAAAATCTTCCCCTACTCTGCCAATAACTTAGATGTCTTACCGCGACTTTTCAATTTCCACTTGCGTACGTAATACTTCATTTCACTCCCCACGCTTGAAGTTATTCTTCAAACTTTGACTGAAAGAGATGGAGAAGCAAGATTTATCAAAAAGAGAGAGTTTTTTTCCCCTACAGCCCCTCCTTTTCAAAACTATCATTGATTTTAGTAAGGAAAAAAAGGAAAGGAGCTTTGTGGAATATTTTGAATAAGGAGTCATATCTAAGAACTGCGATTATACTCTTTCATCTGCCATCATTCCCTTGGATACATTTGTTTGTTTGGTGGATACAAATGTGAAGTGCTTCACTGTGTGTGTGTGTGCTTTTCTCTAAAACTGTATAAATATCATTTTTATCAGTGGAGCACTTGGTGCTTGGATGTTTTATTTGGATTACTTTGATATTTTTGACAGAAATTTCAGCTTTCAAGAAGTGTAAAAGATTCATAAGCTTTCCATTTATCAAGTCGTTTGAACTGAGTTATGACGGTTATTTACTTTCAAGCTGATCTTTTTCCTATAGTAAATGCAGTTGGAAAGGTAGAAATCAAATTAAAATATTTATGACAGTTTAAATTATATTTAACTTTTAAACATATAACAGTTTTACAATGAATTTGTTAACAAGAAATCAAATTTTTAATACCTTAAAATGCATTTTCAAATGTAAGTTTAAAAGAAAAAAACTTTTCTGGTTTTGACGATCATTTTGATGCACTGCGTAACATAAAAATATAGAAAGACACACTCACTAATTTGTTGCACATTGGTTAGGCTAATTTTTAAATGACACATACACATTTTAGCTTTAAAAAAAGGTATTTTGGTAATGGTGTGTATTTTAAAATCTTGTAACATGAATTCATCCTAAAATTAACAATAATTTTTGCGTTAACAAAGAAATGTTTTCATTTTAAGATGATACGACAAAATAAAAATGAGGGTGAAATTATATATAAACAAAACGTGTGCTTTTTCTCATGCCAACCTTTGCTCTTTTGATAACCACCCATTCTGAAATAATTCAATCGAGTAAGAATAACTATTTTTCGTTTAAAAATTTAGAAAACATAAGCTATCTTTCTTTTATATCCTTACTGCAGCGTTTCTCAAACAGTGGGAGGCGTGACAACTCTGCGAGGGAGCCTATTGAAACGTCAAAAGCAAAATATTATTTTAAAAATATTAATTTACTGAAAGTAAAAAAAAAAACATTCTGCATACTGAAAAAAAATAAAATAAACACTTACTCAGATATATTACACTTATATAAATGCATCAGTGCTACACAATGAAAATTTTATACTTAATTTAACAATACCCACACAGTTAGGATCAAGTTTAATAATTACCAGTGTGACCCATGAGATTGTCATATATAAAATTATATACAAATATTAACACTTATCTTGATAATTTGTACGGTTTATAGTTAATCCCTTAACTGCCGATTATAAGTTACGCTATTCGCTTCCCAATGCCAACCGTTTTCCACGTAGGCGCGCTCATGTGATGTATTGGGGGGAGGGGGGAATAAAGAAGCAAATAATCTAACATGAGTAAAGCCTTCGCAAAAATTGTCAAGCTACTTTTATTGCATTCGAAAGCCTTCGGAATAAATTTATGGATAGCAGTGCACAGAAAAGAACGTTCTTCGGAAAGACGTATATATACGTCCGGGAAATAACGTATTATTGAATTCAGTTCATTGTTATTGCATGAGGAGTGCGCAATGAAAATTATGATAAAATATTGGGTCGCGAATATTAAAACTTTGAGAAACACTGCCTTACTAAATAAAATTGACCAAGTAAGATTTGAATCCTATCATACCCTTCATAATTCTTTGCTAATATAATACGAGTTTTAAAAGCAAGATTTCCACACAATGCTCATTCTGAAAACTGAACAATACAACATTGAGAATAAATCATTCTAAGAAGCTATGAATCTTTTCAAGTTCTTTCAGACCTAGTTTGATATGTATAAATATAGTTTTAAGGACAGAATGATAATATATATATTTTAGAAGATCAGCAGACACATGTTTGTTTTCTAAGATAGGAAGACAAAATTTCAGATTTGTATTACTCTCTTTGGACATCCTGATCTCCAAAACATGCAGCAATTTTTAGAAAGTATATATATGATAGTACATATTTTATTCTTCCAGACACAAAAAATCCGCCTGTGAGCTTATGTATTCTACTAACTAATACATTTCAAATATTTTTTCTCTTATATTCGGTTCAAGTTTATTTTTTACTTTACTGCAGGATTTGTTTCCCTGCAAAAATGACAAACAGTGAATCTTTAAAGTAGCAGCGTCTCTATTGTGCGTGTGCGGATGTCAAATAACAAGGAAGCTAGTGAAAGCCGAGTATTACTATTTCTTCCACAGACTTAAAAAAATCTAGGATTTTTCAATGCGACAAGATTATTTATCGTTTTTCTGCTTCATTTTTATTTTATGTAATTGAAATTTTCTTGTCTCTGTTATGGTGGGTTATGTTACTTATGTTAAATTTTTTATCGCATTGGCTTTACTTATAGTGAGTGGTCTGGATAACTAGTAGCATTATTTTGTATGATGATATCAGTGTTAATGAAAAATGATATCAGTACAAATTAATTAAGATTTTTAAATAGAATAAATAAATTACAAGCATTTGAAACAAAACGATGTGTTAGACTGTGTAGTTTCATGTTAAATGTAATATACTTCGGATTAAACATATATACAAATAACAATATATGACAAAGTGATAGGACTTACAAGCAAAACTTATAACAGTTTTAACCTATAGGATTATTTATTTTTATCATACTAATGTAAAAACTGTATATTCGTTATTAGGAGAGATGCAATTCTTCAATGGAGATGAGATTACTTTTGTGATAGTTAAAATATATTTAAAAAATTATAATTAATCAAATTAGTATAGATTATTAATTTCTTTTGAAGGACTTGATGTGTAGTACTAAATATATAATAAAGCCCCCAGAAGTGAAATAATTATGATATAAATATATAAACTAATTATATTTATACGTACATAAGAAAATGCGATTACCACGTTCACTTACTCACTCTTATAGAGATATCCGAAACTGTTTGACTTATAAAATTGAAATTTTTTGCTGGCATGTTCCTTTTGTTGTGTAGAAGTCCTCTAAAAACGAGGTTTGTGAAATTCGACTACGAAGGATTCGCGGAGGCGTAATAGTTAAGGATTTACTTTTTTGAATCATTAAAATTAAGCGCATAAAATTTAGGAACTGTATCTTTTGATTGAATAAAGGCCCATTAAGCACGGGTGTTGCGGAAATAAAATTCGAAAGGTTTAACGGGGGTATGAAATGTCAATATGAAGTGTTTAAAAAATTCAAGTGCTGTTATTCTTAAATTGAGACGAACGCTATAAGAATATTTTTCAATGCAATCCATATTTAGTACAGGAACTTAGAAAACTCTAAAAAAAAATATATATATATATATATATATATATATTACTTTATAAAGAAATGTTTCTAATGCAACTTAATAATAAAGTAGACTTAAAAGAATATTAATTTAAAACTTTATAAATAACTGTACAAAACAGTACAGACTTTTTTTATTTGACATTTTTATGTAATATATACATAAAAATAAATCATTGTAATGCTGATTTCAAATTAAACATACTGATTTAATTTTTTAAAATCACTAAAGTCTGAATTTCTTGTTAAAGCTAAGTAATAAATGTGTCAAACCTGTAGTATTAGTACGTATTAGGTATTGAATAGTTTGAATAGTTTTTTATTTTATATTACTTTTCAAAAATGTAAATTTGATCACGCAATTTTTATAAAAACTACGAAAAGCGTTGCATTTTTTTCTAGAACACGCACTACAAAACTTAATAATTTAATGAGAGAATTTGCCAAAATGTTATTCAAACTTTCTGTTGTTTTAACATAAGAATACAACCAAATTTCTATTTTTTCATGAAATATTCCGCGTATGTTTTTAGAAAAGGAACTAAAAATTTTCAAAGAAATGTTATAATTAAAGTAATAATACTGTTGCAGTAAATGGAAACGAAGAAATTAATAACTCTACAACAGATAAATTTTCTAAAAATTATCATAAAACCAGTTCATTTTTAATTAATGGAAATAGGGAAATACTAAGTTATATATGCTTGAATTATTTTATTTTTTAGTTACATTGGCATATTTCAACAAAAACTAAGTGTAAATAATATCATCTGAATTAAATGTATAAAATTTAGGAACCAAGTTCTTGCCTAAAATCAATTATGGTGTGTAAGAGAATGTATTTTTATTTTAAAAAAATAAACATAATTAAAAGAAATAATAGATGAACTGTTACGTAAGCAAGTTATATTTCTCCATCATTTTAGCATGCATGAATTAATTATATAGTTTATAAAAATTGCATTTAAAGAGTTTTATTTAAATGAATTCAGAAAAAAAAATGAATTTGTTTCCCTTAACATTTTTATAATACCCAACAGGCCTAATGAAAAAAGAATTGATTATTACTTTACAAAAATAGATTGAAATTCGTGTTTGCTTCATTTTTAAATATTTGCCTCTTAGCATGTTAATTTGTTCCATCAAAACTTTGGGAGTTTTAAAAACGGAAATTCCAAACAATTCTTCACAAAAAAGCGTAATTTTTTTCTTTGTGTTTTCCAGGTAATTGAATATTTAAATCACGTGTTTTTGACGATGAAAATATTAAATTTAAATTGTAAAGCATGTGAATGTGATAAAGAATTCATGATTTTTTTATTAATGATCGAGATTTAACGTAAAAATCTAATTGCAAAAGTTGTATGGAAATGTAAAATGCATGTTGGATCTCAAAACAATTCAATTAACTTTCGAACATTTTGTTTGTCTGTATCAAAGAGAAAAGTTTTGCATATCTTTTCAAGAAATTTCGAAAAGAATTTTACATAATGGATAATTTTATATCAAAAAACTGATTTTATACAGATATGCATAATTTCATTAAAACAAATTTCAAAGCAGTGCAGAAAAAAGAAAGAAAAAAACCCAGCGAGTTTCGTGTATGCTAAGGAATGAATAAAAGGTTTGTGAAACATTTTGTAGATTAATACTATCTTCAAAACATCCGGAATTTTATATGCGCAAACTTATATATTTTCTGAAATTTATTTAAATTTGTCTTTTCTTTTCATTTTGTGATAAGAGAAAAATCATATGAAAAAAGAAATATGCATACAACTTGAATACATTTAAATCATTTCTTTATATATAATCTTCAAGCTAATGTTACCCCCGGTCGGAGCTCAGGAAATCTTCTGGTACAGTAGTCGATTCTAATACTTCTATGGGTTTGTCGTCTAGAAGAATCTTGGCGAGTTTAATCTATCTATATTGACGTAAGTAGATAGAGAGAATGATGGTGTATATGAAAATAGAGTGTTTGATAAAGTGATCCCTTCTTGTTGACAATGGTACGAATTTACGAGGTCTACTCACAGTAGCCATTGTGTGGTGTTAAAAAAATCATCAAAAAATCATAATTAAAAATTATGTAAGTATTAAAATGAATAAAGCACTTTATAGCTTAATAAGTGAGGTGCCAAGAAGAATATATCAAAAAGGTACGAGAATTGGTGGGTGTATTAAAGGTGTTTTTTGCACGTGTATTGAAAATTGAATGCTAACAGTATCATGGGAATCAAATATTTTATTCGGGGTATTTAACAACAAGATAAAAGAATTCCGTACTGGACCTCGTCACTTCAGGATCTGCTGCAATGTGTTACTTGGCAGGAAATTATCTTGGAGCAGATACGCAATTCCTTTTTATTGGCGGATATACTCCTGTGAGATCGCTTGTCTTACCTATTACCATAGGGGAGTTAGATCAGCGTGATCCAGGGATGTTCAAAGACAACTATTCGTCAGAACCCAAGTACTATTGGGAAAAAATCCAGATAATGCACTGGACCAGAAATCGTAAGGTGTTTTTAGTCGGACTATCCCCTGTTGAAATCCAATTCTAGGGATCTGTAAAATAAATGGTTTTATAATGGGATAGAAAATATCTACGATGTACCACCCTACTGAAGCTTTTCCAGGTGACACTTAAATGTAGGGGTCTTTAACTCATAGCACGCGGGTCATAAAAGGCATTTCAGTGGCCTCACCATTTGAATTTGAGGCCATAAAAAAACATTTTACTGGTGTATTTTCTGAAGTTGATGAATTTTTCAAAAATTTCACCTTTATTTTAAGTAATTTTAATCAGACAGTGCATAAAATCTCAGAATTCTTTTGGAAAAAAAGGTGAAGGCCTCTTATTTTTAACATTTTTTTAAAGTTTTAAAAAATTTTCTTAATCGGATGTACGTATATATATATATATATATATATATATATATATACAAATCTTAAACACCATCCGTTCCCTTAGAGTCCATTGTAGTCTTGTAAGGCAAACCTGCCTTGTTTTTAATAAATTTCCTGACTATAACATTTTTTGACAGTCGCGCAGTCCGTGGATCACTGTGAATTTATTGACGTGGTCCAGGGATCATTGTAAATTTATTAATTTGTCCATCAATAGTGAAAGTTTCAAGACCCCTACTTAAAAAGGATGTTGCAATCTCTCAAAGTAAACAGCATTCTATACCTGTACTCATATTCGCGTGTGAAGCAATTACGGGAGTATCCGACTGCTATCTTAGACCTATCAAGGATATGGTCATCGGAATGTAATAGATTTGAAAAAAGATTTACAGCTGAAATCATTTTGACATTCGAAGTAGATACTGACGTCGTGTGGATGTTCGAGAAAGAGCAGAGGAGAGAGAGAGAGAGAGAGAGGCGTTCTCAAAAGTAGTTCAAAGCTGCTAAGACTCGAGCTCTCGTGAAGCTTCGATGTACCAAAGTCTTAGCTTAAGTAAAAACTGAAAAATTATCAAATGTAATAATAGTCTCTTAGTAAAAAATATTTACCAATTTTATTAACAGTTTTCATATAACAGTTTACAATTTTCATTACAGATTCATTTATCATTTAGCAATTTTGTCAAGTTATATTTCTAAAAACTCTTTTAAAAGGTGCATTTAAAATAATATTTTTATGACTAAATTTTTACAATAAAAACATATTCGTCTAAGAGTAGATTTCCGTACATATTTCACATAAACCCTTTTTCTAATACATCATAATGCCTGAGTGAGGAAAAATATATCTATAGTTTATTTCTCAAGTTCCAAGGACTTTCACCTAGCAATAAAAGTCATAAATATCAATTCATACCCCTTAGAAAATTGGGTGCTAACATATCTGAGAAGTCTTAGCACTTTCTTTCCAATACGGGGGTGGAAAGACGAGGTTCTAATGTGTTTTAAATTACAGATAGTTTCTAAAACTAGAACGAATTCGTAGCACAAAATTATAACTGAAGTCATTTCTTTCCACCCTATGGATATATTTTTTCCCGTAGAAGCAGAAAGCGTCTTTTATGTCAGAAAATTGTTTCTTTCTAGTTTTATTTGTTTTTTTTTTATTAACATTATTTTGAAGATTCTGCATCTTGAATCAAGTGTCGAATTCTTGAAATATTCCGAATTTTAAGAGGGTAAAAAATTTCAAAATTATGTAAGCCGTCAGTAAAAAGGTATTATTTTGAAAATGTATTTGGATATGTATAAAAAACGGATTTGTTTCTTCAAAGGAATCAGCATTCAGAGGAAGCGGGTTTTACAAAATAAATTTGAATTCAAGAAAAAGTTAGATTTGATGAATTCAAAAGAATTAGAAGTAATGCATGAAAAGTGAGCAACCCATCAAATTGCATTATCTTTTGATGTGATATAATCCATTAAAATATTTTACCATAGTTAAAAGGAATAATTGTAAAAAAAGAAACAAAGTAATTTTCAATAAAATAGTATGCTTTCCTTTCAAAGGAAAAGTAAATTAATATTTGGTGTCTTTAAAAGTATTCTTATCTAAAAGATTTTGATTTATTTAATCTTTAGTAACAAATGCATAGTTTTTGTAATACTGTCAAAATAAATGTTGTAATAAATATTATTTTCTGAAGTCAACAAAAGGTTGTACTGACATAATTCAGAACTGAAAAATCCAGAGAAAAATAAAATTTCCCGTGATTTTTGCACAAACTAACTTATAATAACAAATTAATTGATTTATTTTTTAACACAATTCGAGCTTAATGAGCATGAATATAGCACACTTTGGAAAATGAAGGTTAAATTGGTATTTTTAAATAAGCCTTTATATCCACATGCCTTTAACTATTGTTAGAAAAACTTTTCTAGGGAAACTATTGGGTTGAACTATTATTCACAAAACAATACAGAGGTCTCGACAAACTACTGAGAATTTTCATGCATTTTTTTCTCTTAGTACGAGACGATAATCACTTAACATTATTTTTTCTGGGAATGAACAAAATACGGAAAATGCCTGGCGGGTTAGACAATTCTGTTGTATCATCGAAAAAAAATTATTTCATCCAGATGATGACGTATTTGCAGCCCAAATTACGGTAGACAAAGACTTTTGAGAGTTGTTCAAAGGTAAAAAAAAATATCATTTATGCAGATTCTGACAACGAAAATAAAATAAATAATACAACTCCTGTCTCCATGTCTTCTGAAATGAGGAACATAACAAAAAGTATGCGCAGTCATTTAGATGCACATTCCAATGGTGAAATAAATAACAAAATGGATGGCATTGAACAATCTGTTGAGAATTTGATGCTAAAAAAACAATGCAAAGAAAATTATTGGATTATTTTCCATAAATGGTTTTTTTTTAAATTTTAAAATTTTGTATTAAATTTATGTTCTTGTGAATGGTTTTTTTCATTGATTTTTTATCAAATACAAACATATATATACAAATATATGCAAATAAAATATACTCTAATAAACTTCATTTTGTTAATAAGTTTTTTTTTTTTTTTTTTTGCAACAGGAAAACATATTTCAGTTTCATGTTAAGCGATTTTCAATGTACTTAAAAACACTGCAGCTCTCTATCCATATTACTAAGCTATTCTATTTTTTTCCTTTTCATAAATGATATCACTGCTTATATTTAAGTCTTTTTTCCTCTAAATATAGTTTTTTTTTAAAATTTATTAATTATAAAAAAAACGAAAGGAGAATTTTTAAAAGAACAAAGTACTGTAACCTTTTCAAAGAAATTATATAAGGATTTCATTCGCAAATTTATTTCACTCTGTTTTTTATTATTTGTTTTTTAAACGCTGTGTAAACCTTTTGTTTTGTTTTAGGGAATACTTTTAAGTAGTCTCTGAAATGCAATTGAAAATAGCACAATCTCAAAAATTGTACTGACCTTCAAATAAGCAGGCAAAAATGTTTTGATTAAAAAAATTAGCTTCATTTTAATGTGTAGAACAATTCTACTAATATTATTATTAACAAATAAATATTTGTACTCGTAGTAATTTTAAACGATAGGTATTACAAAAATGAAGAATTTTATATTTTTGTGTTTTACTGTTCCAAACAGATAGTGGAAACTTCATAATGTTAATAAATAATGTCTTCTGAAACAGAATTTTTATTATTAATTTTTAGTATATGTTTATAAAAAATAGAAATTAATTACAGATAAAATATGAAATCAATGAAAAATCAAAAATTATATTTTTACACTTATTGAAATAAATTTTTAATGTATCTTATTTCGTTAATAGTGAGAGGCAAGCTTCTATTTTTCAATTATCAGAAATGAGGTGATAGTGACATTTAATTAGATTTTAATTCTTGTTAAATTTTTTACTAATATAGATGTTATAAATTTTTAAGTAATAAATATTTTTATTCATATACTTTTTGTTTTAAATTTTCAAGTTTTGAAAGTTTTAAAATTCTAAGAGTTATTATTTATAAAGTAAAATATATTAATAATATAACTAATTAATGCTCAGAACTGTCTTCAATTTGCATCTAATTTGAATGAAAAGAAATTTCAAAATGATACCATGAATCCCAAAAAAATTAAGATAAAAAAGTATTTTTTCTTGCTTTTAAAAGTGTAATTATTAAAAGCTTAAAACAGTAATAAAGATATATTTTATTCCTATCTTAAGAATAATTTTTTTAATAAGATACATTTAAATCAAAACTAGTTCTTTCGGCCTTAAATTTAATACCAATAAATGAATAACCATTTAAAATAATTTCTAAAATGATTAAAATAAATTAAATTAAAAAAAACATTTGAAAAAATTTTTTTAAATTAAAATATTTTAAAATATAATAAAACTGAAGATAAAACATAGAAAAAGATGTCTAGACTAACACCCTAAAAGTAACTTTTATTTTAAAATTAATTTTTAAAAAAAATATTTATCTTAATTAATTTTTTTAAAAAATTATTTAACTAGTTTTTAAACTATTGATGAGTTTCATTAAATCAGCTTAAAAAGGTTTTTTTTTATTTACCTTGATTTCAATTTCAACAATGATATTGATGAAAGTTCCATTAAGTTCAAATTTATAAATATAAAAATCCAATAGACGAAATAAAACTATTTCCAAGCCCTTAAACATCTTAATAAATATTTGAATACCGTCAATATGAAAGCGAAAATATTCGAAAATAATTTGTTACAAAATAAAGTAGTACTGGAAAATAATAATAATTACATTTGTCTCTCAATTTCACAAGCAAAATATTGAAATAAATTGCATTAAGTTCAAATGTTCAAGTACCTAAGTTCAGTGAACAAAATAAAGATTTTTAAACGTTTGAACCTAATATGTATCTGAGTAAATACAAAGGTAAGTAAAAATTTTAGAATATAATTTGTTCTGAAACTAATGAAGTACTGGGAAATAATTATCTTTATCTCCATTTATAACCCAACGCAAATAGGTGCATTAATATCCATGCATAAATACATCAGCATCAACTCCATCCATCAAAATGAACACAATGCATTCTGTCATAGCGTGATATTGCATCGTAGATTGATCGTGTATCTTTTTCTGCATAATACGCAGTGATGCACAAAATTTCGTGGCGCTGTAGTAGGACAGGTAACTACGAATTCACCATTCACGAGATTTATCGTAGTAATTCGGTAAGCTATCGAGCCAACTGCTGAATATTTAACGAAAATATATTCCAATCTGTGAGAAAAGGAACTTTGTGTTCAGATTTCTGTGCTCACTGAGTAATTAATATGTGACGCAGTTTGAGTTTCAAGTTGTAGCAATTATATATTTTGGAAGAAAATTGCGTAAGCAACCGTTTGCTTCAATCTGCATTACATTACAGATCAGGAAATATAACTATCTAATACATATTATGTAGTTTTTTTTATGCATGAAAAACAATTCATTACTTCCACTAAATTACAAACATTTTTGAAAGTTTTTTCTTGTCTGTGGTAAGTACAGAATAAATTTTTTCAAGTAAACAAATACACTTAATGAGCTAACATTAATACTGAACTGTATTGAAAAAAATTCACTGAAAATTAAACAAATATGTAAACGACTCATCTTGAGATTTTACGATTCATTAGTGATATCAGATTAAAAATTTAACATGCATATTTTTTTTCTGAGTAGAGATCTGCAAAAAATGAGTTTAACAGAAACGGACTCGTAAGGTTGTTTGCAGGGGAGCTATAGATAAAAATGTTTTATTTTTAAACAATGATATATACAGATTTTAATTTGACAAGCATGTTTGTTTTACCCAATAAGAGTTCGTTACGAAAGAGGTTGGCAGAAATTGACTTAGAAACTCCTCCAGTCTTTTTTTTAAATCAAAAGTCAAGGGTTGAAAAAGATTTTTTTAATACAAAAGGAAATTCAATATTCTATCATTTAGATATGAATAATTTGAAAATAATGTATTGTTATACAACACTAAAAATACCCAAATAAGCGAGATGGTCTGGACAAGTGTATATATAAACTGGTTTACTGCTTCAAAAATTACGCACCTTTTTCCCACTTTTAAAACAACTGATTTGACGATAAAAATATTTAAAATGTCACAAATAAGAAATTAAAGCTCAAAGAATATGACAATTTTACGGTATAACAGAAGGGAAAACTATTTTTAACCTTTAGATTCTTTAAATAAATTTATTGATTAAGATCAATTAATAAATGAATTATATATATTTAAACAATTATGTGATATTTTTAATAGAAATATCTTTGCAATAAATTTAGTTAAAATTAAAAAATTTGGAAAAATTAAAATAAAAAAAATTATAACGATTCTTGAAAACAATCACTTTAAATTTTCATAACTTCCTCATTATTACAAATATAGTTTTAAATGATTTTTGTTAACAACATGTCAAATGCGAGAACAAATCTTTTTCATTTCAGATTTTAGCCCTATATTTTTAAAACAATTTAAATTCCTGTCAAGAAAATATCAGTGAAATTTTACTTCCTCTTTGCTCTCTCGCATCACATAATTATTAAACAATTATCTTCTTCAAAACAATTAACTTTATACTTATTAATAACTCAAATCAAATAACAGGGTTTTTTTACTATTTTTTGTACATAACCGACTTGCATTGCACCCATGCATTGAAAAGAAATTACATTGAGCTATGCGTTCTCAGTTGTGTGTGTATCTTGTATTTTTTTTCTCAATTTTTTTACTGTACCAATGCGCAAAATTTCTCAGGCGATAAAAGTCAAGGTATCTAGAATTTCAAACATTTTCGAGATTTATGGTAGTAATTCAGAAAGTCGTCCAACTAACTGCTGAATATTTAATGCAGGTATTTTCAAAGTGGTAAAAAGATGGAAATTGTAACACTCAGTATTTGGGATCATTGGGTAATGTCTGACAAGAGTTTAAGCAAAGACTTATTGTCATACTCAATAAGGTAGGGAAGATATTCATTGTGTGTGTGTGTGTGTGTGTGTGTGTGTGGAAGACAGCTACGTGCATAGCATATGTACTACTGCACAAAAGACACTCCAAAGAATTCTCCTGAAATATTTTAGTTTTGCTGTATAACATGAAACATTTTCTGAGTACCAACTTTAAAAATTCTTAAGTGATTATTTTAACGTTACATTCTTGCCCATGAAAAATGTTATTCCTTAAAAATGAAATTAAATATTTAAAGGTTTTAATTAAATCTTCTAAGCAGAAATTTAAAATTATTAAGTTAAGGATTATTGTTCAATTCTACTTTTTAGCTTAAACAATTGAAACTAAAAATATTCCAAAAAAGGTCTACTATTGAATATTTTTTTTTGCTATATTTTTACATGTTTTCAAAAAAATTTCTCTTCTACATAAGTTATTTTTGGTTTTGAAGATAAAATATGAGTTATTATCTTTGAAATATATATATATAAATTGAATAAAATAAATATGTGTAATTAGTTTATTTAATATCCCCATTTCTTTCGAATTCCAATTGTTATCGGTCAAAAAATGGCAAATATCCCTTTTTTAATTTTTATACATAGATTGTATTCTCAAGTCACCCAAAATTATACTCTTTTAAGTTTTCAGCTAATAAAAAATATTTATGAGAAAGCAGTAAAAAAATACCATTTTTTTTTTTAAATAACTGAAAATAAAAATATAAGCAGATAAAAACTAACAAATTAAGAATGATGCTACAAGAATGATGCTTCTATTATAATTTTCAATTACATATATTTATACATTTATAAACAAACATTTTAATAAGAATTTAAAAGGGAAAAGTAAAATAAACTAGAATGGTTAAAAAAAAGTAGGTAGAAAATAAACACAATAGAGTTTACTGTCACTTTTCACTCCAATCTAATTTTAATTTCGCTTTTACGTTATTTACACAGGCAAATAAAATTATTTTAAAAGTTACAATTTTCAAAAGATTATAAATTATTTTTACTACTCTTTTTTCTTCTATATGAAAGTATTCATGCTCTTTTATGTGCTTTATATCAATATCAGATATATTAAAAGTTTTGAGGCAAATTTAAGGAAAAGTAATGCGTAATTTTATGACATACATTACAGATAAAGTTATCATTAGAAACACGTCTGAGAATTTATGTAATTAATTATTATTTTTAATATAATTGTTATCAATAAACATGGGAATTAATACTACTACTATAGTTTCCTTTTGCATTATATCAATTTTTAAAATGTCCAAATGCTATTAGAAGCAAAGATGGAATATATATCTTAAAATACCAAAAGGAAGAAATAAAAGTTTTGTAATGTTTGCTTTATTGTACTCAAACATAATGGAAAAAAATACGTTCTTGGTTGAATTAATAATAAATTATTTTATATAAATCACGTTATTATATCTAGCTACATTCGCAAGCATAGTTTTGAAAAAAATTATAAATTAATTCATATATGTATATATGCATATATTTAAAGTTACTTGAATATGAATATATGAAGGTTTTAATAATATTATTTCAAAAAAAATTATTTAGGGGATATTTTTTGGCAAAAAAAAAAAAAGAAAGAAAGAAAGAAGGAATGCGACATATTTTCTTTCAATGAAAAATGCTTCTATAATATTAATATTTTGCCAATGATGTATAGCTGAGACTTCTGTACTGAGAATGAACTACGATAAAAAAAAATACTTAATATTTTTCAATTTGAATAATACCCGGGGTATTTTTGCTGTTTTTTTTTATTCTGACATTTCAAATTCAGAATAAATCTAGTTATAAATTTTATATCTCAAAAATTAGAAAAAAGGACCAGTATTTTCGGAGTTACAAGCAATTGAAATAATAGCGGATGTTTTATGTTAAAAAATTTATCTATGATATATATATATATATATATATATATATTAAAATATAAATAAATCCATTCCTAACTTATGTACTTAAAAATTCTTTAATCAGGCTCTATAATGAAGAGATAGTTTTAAATATATATATATATATATATAATATTAATATAACTCACACGCGCAAGGCTAAAAAAATTAAAGTTTTGAAAAAAATACAAAAGATGTTTTGAGTGATTTTTGTATTATTTAGTGTGCTGATTTCGAAAATGACTTCCATTCTTTCCCATCACGTCAGCAGTTTTTGTAAAATCAATATCAATATTTCTGCTAAAACTTTATTTGAAAAGGAATTCTCTCGAATATTTTAGACTGGGCAATTTGGCAACAGTGGTTTTTATCAAGTTAAATCAATGTAAATATTGGTTCTTCGTGAGACAAATTGATTTCTCAGCAATTAGACGAAAAACATTGTGTCTAGACATCACAAGATGTATTTGATCGGGAGAAAAACAAGAAAATCCTATAAGATTTATACATTTTACAACCAATTATAGTGTAATTTTTAAAAGTAAATCGCCAACATACTATTTTTATTTATTTGCATTAAGGTATTTACATAAAACAGACGATTAACCAAGAGGAGCAAAAATTATGCTTATGTACATAAAAATTTGAAGAATGTTTTAAAATGATCAAGAAAGCAAAACAAAGTTTCTCCTTGGGTACGCTTTCCTTTTCCTTTGAAACTTCTTTTTGATGTTCTTATCTTATATTTAATCTCAGGCATATCTCGTTTAACATCCAACAATAGTCGGTTAGCATGTTCTTCATTCTTCCTTGTTATTTGCGCTCCATATCTTTAATATCTTTATGGAACCTTTCTCATTCTTCTTCACTAACTAATCCTAGATTTTCGGGGGGAAAGTCTACATGTGAGTGAAGGAAATGTATTTTCACACTCATGAAGCAACCTAACTCTTGAAATTTCTCCAGCTTATTCATTACAATTCTTTTACAGTCAGGAATCTGCAGTTGCCAATAAACTTTCTGAAGACATCTTTGAAAATAACGCATGTTACTTTTACCTTTGCTGTCCTGCAAGTCCCAAATTCATTATCCTTCATAGGCTTGTGAATATCTACACCAACCAAGATTTCCTTTTTCAACTTGGCTTCTTATAAACTTGGAAATTGTTTTTCCAGGTATTTGAAACAATTGCCATCTTTTGGAATAGCTTTCGTAAACTGCTTTATTATACATGATTTTATTTGAAAATGGGCTAACATTACTTTGTTCGAATCAACTGAGCTCACATCACATTTAACTCAATCACATTATTGGTGCCTAGGTTAAGAGTTTGTCTTTTCGACCATTCGGTTTAGACCCAATGTTGAGCCTTATCATGGCTTTCCCACTCACAAATGAAACCTGTGAAATGTGTATATCAGCCTTATTGACCCAGAAGAATCGAGATAATTATCAGATCATCGCAAATGGTCCAACAGTGATCAGTATATTTTATTTTGTTGAGGAGGAAAGCCGGAGTTTTATAGTGTTCTTTTAAATGCACAGAATGTCCAACTAGTACAGATGCGTTCTGGATTCTGTGACGAAGAAATACAGCTTTAAGGGTATTTTTGAAGAATATATAAACAGCCTCTATCCATCTATATCGTAGGTGATGTTACATTTGCGCATCAATAAAGGAATATCTGAACAATAGATCAGGTTTTCATCTTCCTCAAAGTACTTAACAAATTCATGTTCTCTATTCTTGTACCAATTAAAAGTGGTTCCCTAGGCCAATCAGCTTTTTTCTTTCAATCTGGAGTCCAAAAGTTCAATTTCCTTTTTCAAAAAAGGACCAGATCTCTTGTTAGATCATTAAGGTCAGCCTGAGAGAAGGGCTGAAGTGAATCAGCTCCAGAAGGCTTATATTTGGTATCAGAGTCTTAAACTTGTGAATGATGCGGAAGAGATGACTGGCAACTCAGTTGGATGCCAAGGTACTGACATATTAGGTCCCTGAAGAACGGGGTGTATGGCCGATGGAATATATTTTCAGGATAAGAAATCAGCTTTTGATTTTTGCGGTTATACTTTTGGATAAGACACGTACAAACGTTTTAATTAAACTATGTTAGCCATATATGTAACAAAAGTCGTCTGGAAAATTTTCGCAACGTCTCAAAATCAAAGCCATGTTTCACGAAACGCACAGAAAAAAACACAACTGTTAAAAGTGCTTCTGAGATGAATATCCCACTCTTACACTGTATCAGCGCACACACTACAATAAATTACACACGAAAGAAAAATTGAAGCCAAGAGCGAAATTTCAGCGCGTCTTACGTTCAGAATCATTCCAGACGAGTAACAGTTTTTGCGTTGTCAAGCCAAGGTAAGGATCTAAGTTAATGATTCGCGTAATGCTATTGGTAGAGATCTATTGTGACAGGGAGAGAAGGAAGGCGCAGTAAAGATGTCGCAGATTAATATTCTGTAAGTTTCACCAAAACTGAATGAAAGTCAACCACGGAGGGAAAAAAATTAAACGCTGTAAAATTTTTTGGTATATGTGCATAAAAATCCAAATAAAATTAAATCCTTAAAAAAAACGTGACGTGTTTTAAGATTTTCATTATTATTTCTAAAATCAGCTTCAAAAATATATTAAATTCAGCTATCATTGCTCTTGTATTTTTTTTCACTGTAACCCTATGTGATTAATACTTTATTTTTTTGCAAAAAATTACATCGAAATAATTTTTATTGTAATAATGTTCTTCAAACAATTTTATACGTAAATTCTAATTCAATTGACAGTATGGTATTCTGAATATCAGTATGGTGAATATCAAGTATGGTATTGATCTGTACACTTTTTTAAAAATGATGGTCTTAAATGTAGTTAGATATCTAATAAAAACATCATAAGCGGAGGAAAATTAATGAAAATGAGTTACAAATTTACTGATAAAATTATTTTTGAGCGCGTGTGAGTGAATGCCAAAAATTTAATATCCGAGAGAAGATGTCTAGACGATAAGTAATTAGAATTTATTTTCGTATACGCATTGAATAGCAATATTTTAGTTATCGAAATACGTATCATCAATAACTCAAAACAGAACACATCTAACAACATTTTTAATGAGCTGTTATGAAGAATATGAATTCGTATTTTAATAGAAGACTCTCTAGAATTTCATAAATTTCAACATTTGCTAATAAATTTATTTTTGTTGCCCCATTCAAAATTATGATATTTCTAGAGCATGAACTATGCAGTTTTTGGTGTAGTTATTTAATAGTATTTCATTAAAAAGTAAAAGAAGTGTGATTAATCTACCTTCAAGTGGGTATGCAAGTATACTTGCATAATTTTCCAAGTCTTTTCCTGCAGCGTTTTTTATTATCATGAATATTTGATCGGTGTGACTAGTATTAAACTCCTTTTGCCATTGAATATTTATCGTGTTGAGGGTGTTTATTCATGTTAAATCTACTGAGTTCAAAGTCATTCCTTTCTCGTGGATGATAGTTAGGAGAGACAGGATACCAGCTCAGTTGTTGTAGGAGTCAGTTCACCGAGATTCAAATTTACGCGATCTTCCGCCTGTAGTCCTTGTATTCCTAAAAACTGTGACTTTAATTTAACCTTCTCACACTCATTCTCTAGGAAACCCGATGCATGTTAAATTTTTTGAGTTTCATTGTTCTCCCGTTGTTGTGTGATTACGGTAACCTGATAGCTACGGCCATGAACTCGTGGCAGGTGTACCACATGCTCGAGTCAAGGAACCACTGGTGATCCATCATGTATAAGGGTATAATGCACATTAAATCTGCTAAACTCAAATTTTTCTTTTATGGCGTGGTGTGGTAGTTTGGAGAGGGAGAGTACCACTTGAGATTGGCATAAATTTAGGAGGTCCATCGCCAATAGTTCTCGTGTTGCTTCGTAGTGAGACAATAATCTGTCTCACTCTCACTCACCCTCTCGTTGGTATGGCAGATAGGAGAGGGAAATGGCCAGTTCAGATGTTATCCTCGTCACTGACATTACGATGTCCAATAACAATTTCTCTGGTGCAACATTAATGGATCTCTCTTACTTGAGGTTTTTTTTTTTGGCTGTAAAAAAGGAAGAAGAAAATTCTTTCAACTCATTTACTTTGCATAATACATATCTTTATTTATAACCAATTTAATATAGCATCTATACATACCGTTCTGTCATAAATATGCTCACTATTTGTGATTTTATCTCGAATTTCATGTGTTTTTCATTTGCTTTTTTTAAAAATTTTAATCCAACTTCAAAAATTAAAGAAATACGAAATATCTTACTCTACATTCTATATACTTTGTATAGTTTTAGAATGTTTTCTAGTTTGTTATTATCTCCTCCTACATATATATTTGCGAATTTTTTGTTCGCTTTGAATTAGCATTTTCATTTCCTCAACTTATCTTACTCACTTCCGTCAGTCTAAAATATTTTACAAGACACAAAACAAAGACTGATCATACATCTCGGCCAACAAAGAAAAAGCGAGCCACCCTGGTATATATTTTATTGTGTTTGTTGCAAAGGATTAAAATGTTTTTCACATTAAACTCTTACGAAATTCTCTGGAAACTTCAAAGCACACTGCGCGCACAATAATTCACTGTAAGCTCTCACTTGGGGAAATAAATACTAGCATCCGGTCTCCTATACTCTGAAGTCACCTAAGCCTGACATTTATCCTCTTTCTAATGGGGTTTAAGCCTGTCTTTTTGTTGCTGGGAGTCCTTAGGCGCAACTTAGTTGCAAAAGATTGTCGTTTTGAAGTGGTTCAGTGTTCTCGGATGAAGTTGTAATACACTTAAGAGTTTAGTGCTTCTTTAACTCAAATAGACGACAGATATTTTTTTGTTGGTTTGTCTTGGAAAAGAAAATATGGTCTTATCATTGATGTTTTAGCTTTTAGTTAGAGTAGTTAAATAAGTAAGCATGAATAAAATTGAAAAAATATTCAGATATTTATAATTAAATCTGAGTATATATTAATTCGAGTGTAAAAAAGGACAGCTATTAAAGAAGCTTTGAGTAATTATTTTATTTAGACTTCAACTTACTAGTTTCTAAAGCTCATAGAAACTTCCATAAGGATGTATATGCATAATAACAAGTACCTTTATAAGAAAATTTGAGGAAAATAAAATGTTGGTATTAAATCATTAATAAATATAGATTCTAATTTATAGATCTAAACATAATCTAAACATACATCTAATGACAAAGAATTAATTATTTAAACATAATTGACAAGAAATATATATATATATATATATATATATATATATATATATATGTTATAACAATTTTCAATGTACTTCAAAAAACCCTACTCAACAATACTGACTATACAGGGTGTCCAGCCTTAATGTGACCCAATAGCTAATTTCCGAACCGTTCGGTTTAGATGTGCACTTCCAATTTGAAAAAAAAGTTGTAAAACAGGTAAGGAATATTTTTACGTGCTTTTCGAACCAAAAAACCTATTTAGAAAAAAAATACAAAAATAAGTTTTTATACGGTCCCCAGGTCCTATCACTTATATTTAGAAAAAGATGCAGTACACAAAAACAAAGTAAACACAAAAAGTTTTATTTTATTACGATAAAAACTGGCCGAGTTATGGAACTTTGAAAATCTTACTTTATATGCATTTTTTAGGCTATTTTCAAGAAGCTAGTAAGGGGCCGTCTCCAAAGTGAAATTAGTTGGAACTCTGCTAGGAAACTTTCGCTCTTGCACGTGACTCTTATGTAAATCGTTTTTATATTTAAAAGCATACGTTAATAATACAATCATTGAGTACTTATGAAATAAAATTTATTCTGTGTATGTGTAAAACGTAGAAAAAATAAAATATTTTGGACGAAGAAAACATTTCAATGGGAGTTCCAAAAAATAGTCTTATATGCTACGGCTTTAGTCTGAGTTGCTGCGTTTTTGCTGATGACGAACGTTAAAAATTTGTTGCGCAGTCGCTTGCAATTGCATACAGCCCTATTCTAATATTACGAATTATAGTAGAGGAGAACGAGATGTATACAAATGAAGAAACTGCGAAATGGTACTGTTTCATGGGCAGTGTAATCGAAATAAGAGAGAGGCGGCAAAATTTTATGCCATTGAATTTCCCACTCGAAGGCATCCATCTTATTGCACAATTGCCCTTGCTGTTCAGCGCTTGTATAAAACTGGGAGTTGCAATAGACGTATTCCCTGTCGCGTGCCTTACCATTATTTAAGTTAATTTGGTCATTCTGATATAATAAAACCCCTGATTCATGATTGGCGCATCATTCCACATTATGCTATTATTTGAACGTTAAATCCTATATTATTTTGCTGTTATTTGTTAAAACAAGGTGTTTTAATCCTTTCAGTACAAGTTGTATTTCTTTAATTTAGTTTTTATTGTTTGCCATACCGCAATACAAACTGTCAATCTATGATGTTTACTACGATGTTTTAATTTTTAAATGATTTTTTTTTTGCTCTTTCTGTAGATAATG
This sequence comes from Trichonephila clavata, assembly GCA_019973975.1. NCBI lineage: Eukaryota > Metazoa > Arthropoda > Arachnida > Araneae > Nephilidae > Trichonephila > Trichonephila clavata. The sequence continues at coordinate 79,881 of BMAO01037905.1, forward strand.
AATTACTCTAAACTCACTTTATATACGACCCCCTTTTCTGAGCAACTCAGATGCTTCAAATATATGTAGGCATAACTCGGCCAGTTTTTATCGTAATAAAATTAAACTTTTTGTGTTTACTTTGTTTTTGTGTACTGCATCTTTTTCTAAATATAAGTGATAGAACCTGGGGACCATATAAAAATTAATTTTTGTAATTTTTTTGTAAATGGGTCTTTTGGTTCGAAAAGCACGTAAAAACATTCCTTACCTTTTTTAAAACATTTTTTAAATTGGAAGTGCATATCTAAACCGAATGGTTCGGGAATTAGCTATTGGGTCACATTAACGCTGTATACTAGCATTGTTTTTATGATTAGGGATACAGCTTCAATGGCGCCTAATATTTATCGCACATAGACAAACTTAATCGGATGAAAACAGATTCTTATTAACATTCTGCAGACCTGGATCCCAAAGACCTAAATTTCTCTGCAAGAAACACTTAAGGTTCGAAAATTTCCAGAAGTTGCTATAAGTAGTACTTTTTCCAATCTCCTTGGGTGTATGTCCCTTATGTTTGAGATTTTATCTGTCTCTTGTATAATGTACTATGTTGAAAATACAGATAACAAAGCCTAAATTAAAAGCTTTCGATAGCGTACTTGATTTCATCTTTAATTTTTATCCGAGTACGAAAATGAGTATTTACGTATTGTACCGTTGGCAAATTTGTCAATAGAAAAGACGTCGCCAAATGTCACGATATACAGCCAATATTGGAAAATTCTTCCCATACAAGCACAAACACTATAATCTTATTCACACTTACAATGACAACATTTATATGACTGTGTTTGTACATGAATGGGGAGAATTTTACATTATTGGCGATATCTCTTGATTTGGATTTGTTGCTTTTTTTGAAGTAATTGTTTGATGGATAATTGTGCCTTGAATCGCACTGTACATAAGCTCAAAATTTAGTGAACTAAACATAATTGTGAGAGAATCTTAAATGCTTATACATCGTTATTTTGGCGATTCAATAGTTAAAAAGACACAATAATGTCTTTAATAGTTACACTATTTCAATATCTAGTAACAACATAATAAATTTCAATTTAATAATAAATATTAACTTCAATTTCAGTTTATGATAGATATCTCATTTGGAGATAATTTACTAAGCGTCGATACTGACACTTACACCAACAATGATCAACATACTGACAATAATATTACAATAACTAAGTCACAATTGGTATTACATAGGAATTATTTCCCAATGGCATTGTTAGCATAACATGAGTAAAATTTATTTCCAATGTGATATACTGTATTATACATAATTCATTTTTGTTAACATTATCTGGATTATTTCTACGTTTCTAACATGCTAAATTCATAAAGTAAAAATATTCTCCATCTTGATCAGAATGTAAATCTATGGAGCTTCGATTTGTCTTTAATTCACGCAGCCTTTTCCCTATCTCCGTAATGTTAAAAATGACCAAATTTAAGGAACATTTTTGAAAAATTGACAAGTTGTACAGTCATGATTTTTTTTGTGTAGATTTATTGTATTATTTTTATTATTTTAATGAGAGCATTTTTCAAAATTTTGATTAGTTTTTTTTTAAAAAATTCATATGTGGAGTAACACGTCAAAATTATTAAAACGATGAAAATTCTTGTACATTTTAATCCATAAAATTTTTTTGAATAATGTTTTTGACAAAATCTCTCATTAAAATATTTATGTGTATAGTGTTAACATATGTGCAAAGTTTCAAAGCTATAAATTAAGTAGATTTTTCAAAAATGTTCCTTATGTGTTGAAATTTACACTTTTGAGAAATAGTGATTTAAAGTAAAAATTTACTATTAACTAATACGTACCAGAACCACAACTTGGATTTCTGGTATCATATGCAAGATCATCTTCTTGTCTACATTTTAATTGTTTGTTTTTAGTTCTAGCTTCTTTGGTTCATTGTAAAACTGCCTATTTTGCTTTCTTAATATGCGCATGATCTACTTCTTCCAACGCTCGACATTTGTAAAATCCAGGGTTTGAATGTTTAATACATCTAAAACTTTTAATTTGGTAATGAAACCTTGATTATATAAAAATGTAGCTTCAAATACTATAGTTTTTTAAGTTCCTGATTGTATAAATATAGTTTTTGGAACTATAAATCAAATACAATTTAAGGTTTCATTGAAATTTTAAGTTTTACCGTGAAAGCACCTAAATAAAAGTTCAAGACTAGAGAAATCTCTAAATACTTTTTTAATGCAATTGCTAATTGCAATAGGTGAGTTGTGTTAAGCTTATAAGTGTCACTTTTCAGTATGAACCTATTATATTCACATTACGAATCACCTCCCATGGGGCATAAGCCGTGTCGTATTTTCAAATCTGTGGAGAGTTTATGAAAAAAATATAGCCCAAATAGTTTGCATCATGACTGACAAGTTTTCTGAGTTGCTTCAAATAGCCACACGAAACATAGTATCTTTACAATTTGTCTATTACTGCATCTGTTAATCTATAACGACCTCCTAGGGATTTTTAGTCCACAAGATTTTTGCCTTTAAATTTTGATTTTAATGCCCTGTCATGTCTCCATCCTTTTCTCAACATGACCAACACATTCTAATGTTTTAATGTTGACATCTTTCTAAGGTTAAGATTCTAAAACTGCTTTGTATGCTTTAAAGTCCTCATCACCCAAATATTTGTCGCAATTAGTAAATCGTAATTTGTGTATCGTAAATTGTGTCGTGCCTCTGAGCAATGGAAAATACAAAGTGCACCTTCAACTTTCATCCCCCTACTACTTCCGAAGTAATCTGTCGAACACTCAATGTTATGTACATTGTCGTTAAAATTACTTGAGTATTTCCTCTATAGTTTTTCGGCATCAACAACTTTCCCAGTGTTCACACTAACTGCTGTAATACCATTCAGAGAAACATGACCCCTTTTTTGCCAAATGCCATAGACAAACACCGGTACAATAGGACTTGCATTATTAAATGATATCATTTCGACAGCAGTTATATATATATAATACCATAGACTGGCTACTTTCTGTGTCGTGTTATTTAATGCCATGCATGAACTCGTAAAACCACTTTGGTGGACGTGACAATTCATAACTCAACAAAATATTTTCGCAGTTGCTTCTCTTTTCCAATAAAAATAATAGCATATGAAAGCCCAGTGTTTACTTCATATAATTTTGTATATTTTTTGATTAACTACTGTTTTAGTAAACCTGGTATTAAGAAATGTTTGAATAACATCACAAAAGTCACAACATGTCAACAACTTAAGAACCAAACTTTGGATTTGGCGACCAAAATTTATGTGAATACCTTGTTTTTTACATTTTATTTATAATAAATGTGGTTTCAAAGCACAAGAAAACAGTAGAATGTTCATTATTTCAAAAAAACTTTCAAATGAATCTAAAAGGAAACATACTCTTTATTTGACTTACCTAACTTAGCTTTTAAAGTTGAATTATTCATGTATAATTTGAATTCATTATTCTGACTTATGACGCATTTAATTTCTGGAAAGTTTGGGTTTTTTACCTTTGTTTCCAAACTTTCGTTTTTCAAACGTTTTATTATTAAACATAAACATGTTAAAAAAGGTTTTGATAGAAACAATGTTTCCAATAGCAGAAATTCGTAAAATATTTGAAGAGGTAAAAAACAACACGCGAGTTTCCAGAAAGTAAACAAACAGCTACAATTATTCACTTCACTTCTTTCCTGAACAAGTTACGGATCAAAATAAATCCTTTTAATCAATTTAAAATATTTGATGAGGCTGAAAAGTAGCAAGTGTGTTTTGTTTTGAAATGAAAGGGGCGTGGCAATCAGCTGGTTTTGGGTTTGACGGATGTAAACAAATTTTTAAAAAAATATTAAAAATACTTCTAATTCAACTAGAACAAAAATTTAAATTGCAGTAGAAAGAGAAAGAGTGGTATTTTTTATTTTTCAATCAAAATTGAAAAATCGATTTTTGGATCGACTTTTGTGAAGTGACCCCCTTAACCAATCTTATAGAAAGCTAAATGTTAAAACAGAAAGTTTATAACACTTCGATAATATTCATTGATGCCAAGATCAGATTAGATTCGTTTCATTTGGTTTTACTAATCTTTGTCAAAATGTTATTTAGACAACAGGAATATTTTTTTTGATGTCGAGAAATTAGCTGATTCATCTGAGTCTCTTTTACCAGATTACATCAATTGAAATCTGAAACTAATTAGAGCAGCTTTGAGCACCATGCATGCAACAGCTCGTTTTGGCTTTGTACAACTTCAATATTATGGAAGAAACCCTGGGTGATACTAATTTGAGGTAGCCCTAGAAGAAAAAATCTAAGGAATTGAGTACCAGGAAGCGGGGAGGTCAAGCAACAGATCCACCACTTTCAATCTAACTCCGGAATATGTAGCATGAAGTGGATAAGCACCGTTATTGAAAAAATTGCCGGCGCACCATCATGCATGAACCACAAGTGCTCTTGCCTAATGGTACAGCCTGCAAGAAGTACTGTAGGAAAACAAATAATGCAGGTATTTTGCGCCTTTGAGACTTCCGAACAGGGGACGTATATCCCAAAATTTGTTTGGCCAGTACCCTCGTCTGGCTTATCGTTCTCCCGACGGCTACTATTATCACTATTTTCACCAACAAAACATGGTTTGCGACCTAATATTCTTTGTCGTCCCCATTCTGCCTGCTACACTCCTCTGAATTTACCAGTCGAATTCAGATTCATTTGATTATATATATATATTTGAGAATTTGGATATTTCCAGATTAGTGTACCAAGTTGCAATAAGGGGAAGGTTGGCGCCATCAAACTAGTTTAACCCCACTTATCGGTCCTAAGTCCGAGGTTGCACTTGGATATTTTATAAATTTTATCTTATACAATTTAAATTTCGTTTGAAAATGTCGGATCGTTTTATTCGCCATTGATATTTTGAAATGGGATGTCGTACTCTAGGATTCATATGATTTCGAATATTTGCTTAATTATAAATGTGTGATTTATTTTATATATATTTAAATATATATATATATATGTATGTATGTATGTATGAATAATCTAAATTTCTCTACAAGAGAGAGATGAATAAACATGATCACACTGAGAAGAATTTAAATTGTAAGATAACCAGACAATAGATTTTAAATGGAAATAAGAAAAATTAAAAAAATAGAGTTAAATATAAAAAATATAAAAGCATAAATATGCTACAGTATTATAAACATTGCTGACTTTGGACAGCTTAAATATAGAATAATTTATGTAGAAGTGGGGTATTCTTATATATATATATATAAGAATAGAATTATAAAACTCAAATTCATTAGTGTGTTTTAAAATCTTGGAAAATTTTTTAAAAATTCAAAAAGCAATACATTTTTAATGTATCTAAGTATTTAAAACTTATTATTGCATGATCATTTTGCAGTAACATTATAAATAGATACAATATTACGTTTTCGCTTGACAAATACTTTCACGTGTATATATATACAGAGAGAGAGAGAGAGTTTTGTGAGGACTAGCTAAGGTAGCAAATTTTTTTATTTGTTCACAAATAACAAAAATTTTCTACATATAGCTACGCAAAAAATTTTTTAAACAGACAAAAGCTAAAAATTCTTCGATATATTTTTAACAGGCACGCTTTTTTCAACTAAATCTGTTGACACTTCAATTTTCTTTATATTTTTTACTTCCTAAGAATAAAAATTAACGTCAAAAGAAAAAGTTCTGTTCATTCCAGAGGGTACTGTTTAAGATGTTTAAGCGGAAGAAACTTTTTTGCATCACTGGCACCTTTTTTTGCTTCTATTTCCCATCCTTTCCATTGTTTAACTACAAATACCGCCAAGCGAACTCAGTGCCCTTTTTTTCAACATGCTTCCTTCTGCAACCCTTTAAAAATAAATTTTTGAACGCCAATGTTCGAATCTAACGAAGGTGAGAAAAAAATATGACGAATCAGACGAGCAGACAAGTTCTTTACCAAGAATTTTTTCATAAATAAAAAAAATCTCTCCTTTTTAAGCTCTGAATGTTGTCGGACGTCAAAAATGTCAATTGACAAACACTCAACTCTTGGCGCATATTCTTTAGTGAGCGAGTTTTCTTCCTCCTCGTCGCCAATTTAAAGTGGCACTGAAAAGGGAACATAACTTCTAGAGTGATGGAGTTTTCTTGTTCTATTTTTTAACATAGAATTTAAAGGCACTTTACTATTTTTTAACAAAAAAAAATAAGTTTAATGCGCCTGGGGCGATGAAAGATGTATTAAATAGTAACTTCATTTTTTCTTTTCTTTCACAAGTCAAGTGTTTATATTTCTAACTTTTTTTTCCAAAATTTAGAATCAGATCTCTAGTGTTTGTAAAATAGATTAAATTATATCTTTTGATTCTTTTTAATTATTCAAATGAGTTCATTGGATGCAGTTTTTGTTACTTCATTAAACTAATTTCAGTTTAATTTCAAAAGAACCTTTGCAGAACATACTTAGAGAAAATAAATCATGCAATGCCAAGTGAAAATCATTTAAATATAAATTTATTAATTTTATTAAAAATTTGTTTGCTTAACATCAGCTTATAACTTACAAAAATAACACATAAATTACACATACAATAAATATATTTCGCGTCGTGCTGCGAGGTTCTCCTCTCAGAACTAAGAATGTGGTTTTCTTTAAAGTTTAAATGTAGGCTTATATCTGCAGTCATCTTACACCTGAAATGTTAGGTAAATGAATTATAATACACGAAGTGAAATAAAGATAATATATTATATATATATTAGCCGCTTTACCCGCTAGCTGCGGTGAGTGTGTCATGATGTTACACACACACACACGCACACACACATACATATATAAAGTTGTCTTGAAAAACATTGCTATAATTTTCACTTCTTAATTTAAAAAATACTGGTTTTCTAAATAGTAAATTCTAATAATTTCTAAAATTGAAGTACAATTCTCTTTTACGCCGACAAAACTGGATTTACCCAAAACCTATTTTTAGTGGATCTCTATTCAACAAAATAAACATGTTTGCCAAATTTCAAGTCTGAATGTAATAGTTCAAAAACGGAATTTGTTTATCAATAATCCCACTCACCTTTTTAGAGTCGATTTCCTTTAGACCCGTTCTTAGAGGATTTCAATTGAAATAAAGAAACATACAAACTAAATTTTATTATTTTTGATATGGTAGTCCAAAAACGTAATTTGTTTCATAAATATGCCCTATAGTAGTCGATTTCCATAAATATCCGTACTTAGCATGAATCCATTTAACAAAAAAACATGCTTACTAAATTTCAAGTATCTAGGTGTAATAGTTCAAAAACTGGATTTGTTTTATCTGTAATGCCTCTTAGCCGGTCTCAACCCCCTTTGGGTGTCGAATTATGCATGCATGTCTACCAAATTTTAAGTCTGTCTTTCCACAAACTTCTGTCTTATAATTCCAAAATGGGAGCATTTATCTATAAAACCCTTAACACTTCGCACCTTGAAGGTCGAGTTTCAAAGAATCTCTTACGTAAGCAAGTATTATTCTATGAAAAGAACGTTCTTACAAAATTTCTAGCTTTTAGATAAAATAGCTCAAAAACGGGGATATTTATATATATAGTGTAGTACGTAACTCCTCTTGGAGTCTATTTTCGCAAAATCATTTCATAATGGATCGGGATTCTATGAAAGGAACACACCTTCCAAATTTCTAATCTGTAGGTCTAATAGTTCAAAAACAGAAACTTTTAATTTATAACTCCACTTAAACCATATAAACGCCCATGGGGTCAATGTTTGCAAAAAATCCGTTCTTAGTAGATATTTACTCCATGAAAGGAACAACCTGACCAGATTTCAATTCTGTAGTTTTAAAAGTTCCAGAGATATCGTGATGAATGAGAGAGAGAGAGAGAGAGAATAGCTTTTCTGCTTTATATATAAGAGTTAACCTAATGAAAGTGACACTACAGTCGGTTTGATAAAGGGTTAAAAAGTATTAATATAAATTAATATACACAGGAAAGAAGTAATGCAGGCGTAACAGATAGGCTAGACAAAGTCACCTTGTAGGTTGAAACAAGTGTCCCAGCAGTCTACGATTGTTACTTTGGTGATGAAGCTCCGGGGTCATGTGTGGAATTTAGATTCAACAGCAGGTAAGGAGATCCTTGTACTGCTATTGGAAGATGATAATATCGGCAAATTTCTTGAGAGGACAGAAGATGAGGCAGCCTCACAGAAAGAAATTCAGGCTGTAAGAGGGATACCAATGGAAGTGTCGTAACAATGTTTGGCACGTCACAGCTACATGAGACCATGAGCTGTGAGTAGTGAATTGTTGATTAATTCTCAAGAGATAGACCATATCTTCAACTGATTCATTGGTGGTAACTATATTCACTTGAACATACCGGGACCTGTCATCAGTAAAACTTCTTCCGCTACAAAACTCTCTGCACCAACGGAATATCGGTTTACAACTCATACACTCCATGCCATACACTAATTGCATTCAATGAAATGTTTCACCAGTATTCATATTTTCCACTGTTACATATTGCAGGCCCACGCCTTAACTCGATTTGAAGGCATTCATGAGGGTAATGATGCCTTTTAACGAGCTCCCAAACTGTCACACATGCATCTAGTGGGATCTGAAGATATCTTATCAATTCCCAGCATTCTGCACCTCTATAGTGACATGCGCAGTCAGGTTTCTCTTCCAATGTTGAAATTATTACAGCAATGGCCTTTATATATAGGCATGTGTGTGTGAACATTAATGATATTTATGCAGCGAAAGTAATATAACAACTATCCCAACAGCTAGATAGCAATTTCTTGCCTAGACACCTTAGCGTTAATCTATTATTTAAGAAAATCCCAAAGTGAAGTCGTCTGAACTGCTTCATTGGGTTCTGAAACAACTCAGCTGCTTATCGGAAAATCATCCTCAACCAATTGGAAGATCAGTGTTAATTAATTACAATTATTTTGATTATTATATTATGCGAATCTCGATTATTTAGAATTGATTTGTTAAATTGATCTTTCCCTTTATATTTTAAGTAAGGACTATAATTAATAAATTGATAGTTGAATATTTGTGTTCGCGATTATGTTTGTTGTTTTGAATTGTGTCAGCTATTACTAGTATCAGTTTGGTTTCGAGTCCTATTTTTACGAATACTGAACTCTTATGGTTTGCTGGTCAGGTTTTCGAGAAATATAGAGCTAAGTAGTTAATACAGTGCTTATCAAAGTTTCAATATTCGCTACCCAATATTCATTCCTAATTTTCATCGCACCCTCTCATACAATAACAATGTGTTTGTATTCAATAATACTGTACTTTGATCTATAAAACTACAATACCACTTTAACCTCTTATGTGCCACAGGCGTATATAAACGTCTCTCTCAATCAAAGCCTTAATTTCCCTGGACGTATATATACGACTTTTCGAAATACGATCTTTTCTCTGCACTGCTATCCATAAAATTGTTCCGAAGGCTTTGGAATGCAGTAAGAAACCTTGACAATATGTTTGCGAAGCTTTTACTTATTTCAAAGCATTTTCTTCTTTATTCCTCCCCCCCCCCAATACATCATTTGCGTGCACCTAAGTAGAAAACGGTTGGTATTGAGAAGCGAATCGCGTAACTTTTAATCGTCAGAGGGATTAATTATAAACAGTACAAATTATAAAGGTAAGTGCCAATTTTTGTATATAATTTTTTCTATGACAAGCCCATGGGGTCACTGGTAATTTTTAAATTTGTTCTTAACTTAGTATTGTTAAATTAATTTTAAAATACATTGTGTAGTACTGTTACATTTATAAGTGTAATATATCAGTGTAAATGAGTATTTTACTTTATTATTATGTGTATATTGTTTGTAGACTTTCAGTAAATTAATAATTCATTTTAAATAATCTTTTGCTTTTGACTTTTCAATATGCTCGCGCCCCCCTCGTAGAGTTGCCACGCTCCCCAAAGGGGGCGCGCCCCACAGTTTGAGAAACGCTGAGTTAATAATAATAGCATGCATAGTCATTTGCAAATATCATTGAAATTTAAATTCATCTCATTTACTACTTTAAAAATAGCACATGTTTATGAAAAATGATAAATGATATAAATGCAGTCTTAGGGATATTTTTTTTTAATTTAACAGTAACTCTTATTATGTAGGAAATATTCGGTAAAATATTGATAAGGCAGAAAATATAGTTTAATAAAAAGTGCATTGAAAAAGAAAAAAATTATTGAAACAGAGTATTTAAATGATGTGTGAAGAAAAAATAAAAATGTACTTTGAATGCTGTTAATAATTTATTCGTTAAATATACGGGGACTGACGACGAAGTGCAAGGTAAATAAAAAGTTAAGCTATGCAAAGTAACTTTGTGCCTCAAACAAAAAGTTTCTTACATGAGAACTTTATGTAATAGGATCTTGAAAGAATTAGAATGGATTTCCACATGGCTTATATCCAGCTTAAACTCTTCAACAAGAAGTAGCAGAATTATGTTATACACGTTAAAATAAGTATGAGACATAAATGAAAAAGGGCGATCGTCGCTTCTTTTTCTATAAATGATGTTTATAATGAGGGAATTCTATTTATTTTTATTCAAGTTATAATTTATTGTTGTTGTTTTTCCATAATCACTTTAGACATAACGTGAAATAGAATATTTCGTATAATTTTTAAGGGTATCTAAAGATTGAAAGAAAGAAAAAGATTCTGAATTTCTTAAAAAATTATGTACAGAAAAGAAATTATTAGATTTTTCAGTCATTGTTTGAGATAATGATTTAAAATTGTACATTTTAATTTTTGAGAAAAGAGTTTAAAAATTCAAAAGCATTACACATTTTGGATAAAATAAATACAACTACAAGAGTTATATCTGAAAAAAAGTATTTAAATTCAAACACACACTCACACACACACATATATATATATAATGAAGTTTCGTTAGGGAGATATATATTTATCATATGCGTGTCTAAGAAATATACTTATTGCCAGATTATTTTTACAATTATATATAATGTAAAATTGTGTTGTAATGCTATTTTTACTGTATTAGTTTTTATTTTACTACCTCTATCCCTAAAATACTATAAAGTATTATTTGTTAACGGTCATAAACAAAATAAGTTTAAAACTGAGAGTAAACTATTATGTATCAAATTAAATAACTAAGTAGCTTAATAATTTTTTGGAATGAACAGATTAACTTCAAAAGAATATAAATTAGTGTGTATTCTTAAATACTCATTTATTAAAAGCACGCTTAAACCGAAGATATTTTAAATAATGAAAATATAATGTGTTCTAAATTTCCCTATGGAATTAAATGTTAAATACAAATTTTGAAATAAAGAACGCTGAAATATTATAAAACGATATTATTGAATTTAGTATATGCCCAGCTAAATATTCCACAAGGATTCGATGTTTTTCTCTAAAATTGATACATTATTTGTCACATTCTTTTCTGCCCAAAATCTGATATGGAAAGGTTAAATAAAGAAAAAAGAATTTAATAAATTTTATAAACTGAAAATTTACTAAAGTAATTTACTTTAGAAGTAAACTAAAAGTTTATTTAGAAGTAGAAGAACTTGTCACATTTGACACACAAACCATTTATTATAAATATAATATTTGAAATATGACATTGAAGTTGGGAAAAGTGTACATGATAGAATAATTTCTAAAATTAAGTGAAAAAATTTTAAGAAATAGAAATTTAATGTCATCAATAGCAAAATATATTTAAATCTGAGGAAGAATAAAATGTATACGTGTGTTTGTTACGATACACAGATAAGATGTTTAAATTTTTGTTAAGATACACATACTTAGAATGAGACATATTTATACATTTTGAAGAGTTTCAGTATATTGTTACGAATTTTGTATAAAATAATGTAAATAATTTGTATTTGGATATGCAACGCATTTACATTACTCTATGCTATATTTATTTCATGTTAAAATTGTAATATTCACAAGCAACGCCGTCTCTTACTTTACAATTGCGATTCAATGGGAACTTGGCGAAATATTGGCGATAGAGCCAAAATGGCATCATTTTTGGCGACCATGTTGGCGAGTTCTGGACCCTCTGGATTCTTTTAGAAATTAGTAGAGAAATCCAATAATTTCACGATCTGTGGCGCGAGCGCATCTTTCCGGAACTTTCGGCCTCTGCTATAAATAGAGTGATACTCGCCGCAAGAGTCAGTCTGGTTTGAGCCAGGGAGTAGCGAGTCTGGCTTCAGCCAGCGAAAAGCGAGTCTGATTTCAACCAGCGAGTAGTGAGCATTGCTTTGATTAGCGATCAGCTCGGCTGTGTTTGTGAATAATCATTTACATACGTGTATTTTAGACACTGCTTACTGTGTCTGAGTGCTGTTGAAGGTGTGAAATCCTTCTGTTATTTATTCTGTTAATTTTGCTGCTGAATCCTGTATTTCAAGGATTGATTTTCGACAATAAATACTCATCGCTCTTAAAGAATTGCCTTGTTATTTACGATTGATTTTGCATAAAATCCTCGAACCCCGATCTACGTAACAATTTAGTGTCAGAAGTGGGGTTTTATGCTAATAACAAGAGCGATGGATGAGCAACTGAAGGCTCTGTTGGAAGGCATTAATGCCTTGAAAAGTGGCCAAGACGAGACTAGAGAGAGAATGGAGAAAGGCCAACAAGAAATGCAGAAAAGCCAAGAAGAGACTAGAAGAGGCCAACAAGAAATGCAGATAGGTCTGGAAAATGTGCAAAAGACCCAAGAAGAGACCAGAAAAGGTCTGGAAAATGTGCAGAAGACCCAAGAAGAGACCAGAAATAGTCAGGAAAATGTGCAGAAGTGCCAAGAAGAGACCAGAAAAGGTCAAGAAGAGCTGAGAGATACTCTAGAAAAGAAAATCGATAATGTTGAAGAGAAAATAAACAGTGTGGAAGAGAGAATTGCCATAAAAATGGAAGAAAAGATTGCAGTAGTTGAAGAGAAGATAGAGAAGAAAGTAGGATAAGAAATAGAAAGAATTAAAGAGCAAGTTGAAGAAAAATTTGAAGAAGTGGCTGGGAATTTTAGCCTCATGTCACAAAGAATGGAAGATCTTGAAAAGAAACTTCAAGCTTGTGAAAGCAAGAATAATGAATGCAAGTGTGAGCCAGCCTTTTCAGTACCTGTGCCTGCCTTTCCGGTACCTGTGCCTGCCTCTCCGGTACCTGTGTCTGACTCTCCAATGTCGGTGAAACTGTCGACCTATGACGGAAAAACCAACTGGGAGGTGTATAAAACTCAATTTTCTATTATTTCTTATGCCAACGGATGGACTGAAGGAGTCAAGGCGTGTCAACTAGCGGCATCCCTTAGAGGAGAAGAAGCTGAAATACTGCTGACTCTTCTCGACACAGAGCTGCTAAATTTGAACTCCCTCTTTAATCATCTGGATCTTCGGTTTGGACAAAAATACCCCAAAGACTACTCTCGCCTGCAGTTGAAAACAAGAATCCAGAATACCGGAGAAAGTTTGCAGAAGTATGCCTTTGAAATAAAAAAGCTTGCCAACGTAGCTTTCTCGGATTTCTCAATAAATGTGCAAGAAATGATTTCTCTCCAGTATTTCGTCGACGTACTGGAAGATGAAGAAATCCATAGGGCTGTAAGAATGGCGGATGTTCAAGATCTTAAATCTGTCCTGTTATATGCCCTGAAATTGGAGGCCGCAACTGAGAGCCAGTCCCAGGGACCGCCATTGTATCCGAGAGGTTAGAGTGAACGCAGATGTATCCTGTGAATCTCCACGGATGAAGGAGATAAAGAAATTGAAAGACGAAATTCGAGATTTAATGGCCCAACGTCAGAAACAGAGGAGACGTAACATCACATGCTGGGGGTGCGATGGAGCAGGGCCCCTCGGAAGTAGCTGCCCTCGAGTAAATCAGGAATATCCTAACCGTGCGTAATCGAGCCTAAGAAAGTGTGTAGAAACCAAAAAGGATCAGCAAAGGGAAATGAAGACGTCCCTTTAGGAAGACAGGAGAACAGTAAACACTGCTCGAGAATCGAAGAGAAATTTGGCGTAATAGATCCAGTAATCCGCCAAGTTACAACGCCATCAACATCGGAATTGGACTCGTGGTGTGACGAGAGGGTCCGAAAAGATCAACTGGCTGATCCTGAAATTAAACCAGTAATATAATTCAAAGAGTCATCTGATAAAAAGCCCAGCTGGCAAGACATCATCTCTTTCCATCCTACAACGAATCGTTACTGGGCTCTTTGGGACTCTCTGCTCCTGAGAAATGGTGTTTTATATCGAAAATGGGAATCTGACGAAGTAAAAGCATTCAGGTGGCAATTAATACTCCTAAAGACAAGAATATCGGCAGTTCTAAGCGAACTCTATGGCAGTCCAACTGGTGGTCATTTTGGTGTTATGAAGACCTTACAAAAAGTTCGAGAGCTCTTTTACTGGAACAATGTGCGGAGTGACGTTGAGAAGTGGTGTCGCACATGTGATCCCTGTGCTGCACGTAAAGGTCCAAAAAAACGCACCAGAGGACGACTCCAGCTGTATAATGTGAGAGCGCCTTTCGAACGAATAGCTTTCGACATCTTAGGCCCACTTCCGAGATCATCAGATGGCAACAACAACATCCTGGTTGTCATGGACTACTTCACTAAGTGGCCTGAAGCCTGTCCTATATCCTATATCCTGTATCTAGTTCAACACTGGATTTCAAGATATGGAGTTCCTCTGCAACTGCACCCCGATCAGGGAAGAAACTTTGATTCTGCCGTTTGCAAGAGACTGTGCGAGATACTCGGCATTGACAAAACCCGTACAACAGCTTTGCATCCTCAGTCTGACGGCATGGTAGATAGGTTCAATCGGACCATCCTGAACAGCCTCTCTCTCCTGGTATCCAGTAATCAACAGGACTGGGACCAGAAACTGCCTCTTTTCCTGCTTGCCTACCGGAGTGCCGTCCACGAGACCACTGGCTATTGCCCATCCCAGATGCTCTTCGGAAGTGATCTTCGTTTGCCTGCAGATCTCTTGTTCAGCCGGGGCCACGAGATGCTCCTTTGGCGCCTGAGGAGTATGTCGAGAAACTGCAGGCACGGATGGAGGAAATGCATCATTTGGCTAGGGAAAGAATCGGAATGACTTCAGAGAAGATGAAGACATGATACGACGCAAGAGCAACCGGACACGACTTCCACGAAGGCGACAAAGTGTGGTTATGGAATCCGAAACGTCGCTAAGGACTCTCTCCGAAGCTGCAGACCAACTGGGAAAGTCCTTACACAGTCCGAAAACGACTGAATGACGTTGTGGTTCGGATACAGAAATCACCACACACAAAACCGAAGGTAATACATTATAATAGGCCAGCCCCTTACCTTGGACAAGGAGAATAAGATCCCTAATTTCAGACCATGGTCACTAATTATTTTGTAAATAATGTGATTTATTTAACTCTTTTCTAATCCCTTAGTTTTATTTTAGTGTTGTAATTTATGTTTGTATTTTGAATTTATTTGCTTTGTATGTGTGCTGTGGAATATTTGTTGCTTTATATTCGATTATTACGTGAGTAGATAATGTCTGTAAATAGATGCCTCTTACTCAGGGATTGTACTGCCCGGGACATGCAGTGTTTGAGGCAGGACAGTGTTACGAATTTTGTAAAAAATAATGTAAATAATTTGTATTTGGATGTGCAATGCATTTATATTATTCTATGCTATATTTATTTCATGTTAAAAATGTAATATTCACAAGCAACGCCGTCCCTTACTTTATAATGGCGATTCAATGGGAACTTGGCGAAATATTGGCGATAGAGCCAAGTTGGCATCATTTTTGGCGACCAACTTGGCGACATTGTCGATCATGTTGGCGAGTTCGGGACCCTTTGGATTCTTCTAGAAATTAGTAGAGAAATCCACTAATTTTACGATCTGTGGCCCGAGCGCATCTTTCCGGAACTTTCGGCCTCTGCTATAAATAGAGCGATAGTCGCCGCAAGAGTCAGTCTGGTTTCAGCCAGGGAGTAGCGAGTCTGGCTTCAGCCAGCGAAAAGCGAGTCTGATTTCAACCAGCGAGTAGTTAGCATTGCTTTGATTAGCGATCAGCTCGGCTGTGCTTGTGAATAATCATTTATATACGTGTATTTTAGACACTGCTTACTGTGTCTGAGTGCTGTTGAAGGTGTGAAATCCTTCTGTTATTTATTCTGTTAATTTTGCTGCTGAATCCTGTATTTCAAGGATTGATTTTCGACAATAAATACTCATCGCTCTTAAAGAATTGCCTTGTTATTTACGATTGATTTTGCATAAAATCCACGAACCCCGATCTACGTAACAATATTAATGTCAGATTTTTTTTTTTTTTGTTAAAGATAAGTTGAAGCAAGTAAAATTAAAACAAACTATATATTACCAGTAATTAAAACAATTTATTTTGAATATTAAACGAAATAAATTTTTCTTCCATAACTTTAAACCGAAACCTACAAAAAATACTTAAATTAAAAACTGTCATTCAAAACTCCAATACTGATGATTTAAAGCAAATGATGTTCAGAAGTGCATTTGGAGCAAAATTAATAGATTAAGTTTTGAAACAACAGCAAATAAAAAAGATTTACTTGCATGCATTGATAATAATTTCTTTAAGCGCATTATTTGAAAAACTTCAGAAACATACTGATGTTTTAATAATCTTTTTTAGTTTTCCACTAGAACTTTCTTTTAACTTAGTTCTCTATAAATATTTTAATTTGGAATTATATCAATTATTCTTTTTAATATGAATTAAAAATGAAATAAAATATAAAAATTTAACTTAAAATTAAGAAGTCCTAGAAACTCAATATGATAGTATGACCAATAAGAGTTCTAAATACAAATAAAATGAACAATTTTATGGCAGATGCACAAGCATAATTCCTTTATTTTCTTTAGAATTTTTATCATTTTCTATTTCGTAGTACTATTTATTTTAATTTTAAGTATTAATAATTACTACATATTAAATCAGATCATTGGACACTGTAAGGAATGAAAATTGATTAAGGTTGTGATATGGAATTAAGGATGAGTCTTAAATCTGTAAAACAAAGAATCGTCATTTGGGTACACATTACCAATAGCGAAGCTCTCTTCACAGCAAATTGTTGTTTCCTGCAAAGAAGCAAACAGAATCAGGCCCCCCCCCCTTTTTTTTCTCCTTAGGATCTTGTATCGGGAGCTTGAACTAATATTTTGATGCTTCCCGGAGTGTTAGAATCTATTTAGAGAAGAGCTGATTGAAAGGAACTTTGGCAAAAATCCAAAACTTCTGACTTCATTAATAGAAAAAAAAGAGAGAAACGATACCCTAAGAGGCTTTTTGTATAAAAAAATAAAACGAAAACGGCTTCTGATATTCTTTCAATGCGTTACTTCACAAAATGTAGACATCAATACTTTTGCCCCAAGTTGGGGATATCAGAATATGCGCATACTGATTTTCAGAACAGAAGTGCCAAGGAACAAATGAAAATCGAAAGATAGGGAATATTGGATATCCCTAAAGAAAGAGTGATGGTTTTCCGATGACTTTGGATACAGGAGTTTGCTATGAACCAAGAGCAAGCAGAAATACGATCGTATCGGTTATGGTAGTTTGTTAAAGTTAATATTTATTTTGTGGAAAGTTAATGGGATTTTTGAAAATCAGTAAAAAAAGATATTTAAAAAAACAAGTATACTTATGGAAACATTTAAACAGTAAGAACATTTCGGATGAATCTTTCTTTTTATATAAAGTTTTTATTTATATATCTCATTCAGTAATAAAGTTGCTGTAATACAAATATGTAAACTCTAAGGCATTAATACGGTTTATCATTGATTTCTAAATAAAATTTACTATAAATTTCGTTAATTAGTATTGTATATAAATAATAAAGGGAAATATTTTAAAAGCTTTCCAGTCCCAAATTTCAATCGAAATACATACATTTTAGTCTAAATCCTCTTAAAGTCTTACACTAAAAACTTAATGTAAACTCAAAATTTGCTAATCCAATGATACAACTGAAGTCAATGCTATATTTATCTGTTTAACTAGAAATTTCTCCTAATACTTTTATTAGAATTTGCATTAACAAATACTGAAATTGATTAATTTAAAATTTTTTTAATCTACTAAAGTTATGTAGTACAGTTTTAAATGTAAAGAATTTTAAAAAAATTATTCACTTTTTCTCTAAATATAATTCAAATTTACTATGAATTTTTAGTTACATTACTTTTACAAAACTGAAGTGAAAAAATTTTGTATGGGATTTTAATTCTTTATATTCTAATGTTAATACCATTCTTTATACGTGAATAGCAATGGCATATTTCAAATTCAATTATTTTGGGAACTATATAGCATTTTTATTTCTTCCATAGTACAACAATGTGCTTATGAAGCAAAATGAAGCCGTGATGGAGCAATGGAAACTTGGCAGATAACTGATTTATTAACTCAAATCGTTAAAAAATTAGACGTTTAATTCTTTAAAAAAATTCCTTTGAATTTTATAATGTAGAAAAACAAAGAGATATTATGCATAAATAGTTATAAAATCTCAAAACAGCATGTGATGTACTATGGAAGTTAAGAGAAAGAAGTACCACACTTGTCCTAAAGATTTATTTTGTCTTGGAATTTTGAGGCTTGAAAACAAAACGTTCAACTAGATAAAAATCCATACATTTATAGTTACAGCTAGAACTATAGTTAAGAGTGTATATATAATTGATGCTCAGAGAACGCATATACTGCTGAAGAAAAAGGTTATGTCGCTGATACAAAATTTTCAGTGCCATATCGCAGAAATCGCATTTGAATCTAGAAAATTTCATTTTTAATCTCCATGTAAGAGACGTTTGAAAAGTATTACATTTTTAAGGGAGGCAGAGAAAACATATCGTAGAAGTTTATTTCACGATTTGTTTCTAGGTATAAAAATAATTTGTTCTTTGAATTTTACTTTATTTCCATCGTATTTTGCATTCATATAAATTTTGAAGTCCCATTTGCTAAGTGAGTGAATGAATAATTAACATCGCACCGTTCAGCTAGACGAAGGGTTTTGGCAACGGACCTCGTAATTTTGAGCACGCTAAATTGACGAGGATGACATTTGCGCTGGCACTTCTCTCTCCTAACTACCACACCACACCAAAGGAGTCACATTTGCTATTTAAAAATGGTAAGGGCTTAATGTGTATGTGTGTGTGTGTGTGTGTTCCGAAGCACTTATTATATGTATTAAAGCACTGGTTGTTGTTCTGGAGAATTCTCAAAAACCAAGCTTTAAGGTTAATTGTAAGAGCAGTTAAAACAACATCACTAAATGCTATCACGGCGGTCTCCGGCAAAGAACTGATTTTCTGTTAGGGAACTAATGATGTCTCAACGGTCGCGTAGTTTCGCGTGGGAAAGTATCCAAGACTGGACTATCCGACGCTTATTTTATAATTAAATTCAACCTTTGAACTCTCTTTATCCAGCCGACAGAGAGGTGACCAGCGCAGTTCTTAGGCTTCATTGACCATCGTTGAAAATATGTGCAATGACCAATCACAAAATAGTAATCTCATCTACGTCTAAACAGAAGTTATTCTGCGTCACGTGAGACATGGATATGTGTGACATATACCATCTTCAAAGTAACAATAAAGGGGGAAACCCAGACTCTCCAAGAGACTCCCAGATTGTCTATTAGCCTGGTTTCCAAATGGGACTGTATGCTGTCATACCAATATTGGCCAGTCAAGGCTCTAGATAATGAGCCTGACAATATCATCCCAAAGCAGCCTTCACAAAAGTGATCCTGCATTACCAACACCTCAACTGTGCTGTGTCTTAGCACTATGTTGTTATTTACTAGAAACTTTTCTATTGATGCAATTTCCCAGCAGAAAAATCTTTGTATTTATTTGAAAAGATAATTCGATCACCATCAAATAAATATTGAAGGAATTTTTTAATTACTATTAGACTATAAAAAACTCATGAATACCTCTTACAAAAAGTAGTGAAAATTAAAAAACATTTTAACACCCTGTTTAATTGGCACAGTATGCTACCTCTATTTTATTCTTTAGTACTGAAGAACAGGTAGAACGAAAGAGGAAATATTTTCTGATGCAATTTTAATAGACATTGTCTTAGAAACTATGAATACCAGATAGAGACAGCCTGAATGGTTTCATGTCTATTACAATGGATCTCAATTAGATCAGGATGGAAATGCGGTCACTGAGTTTTTTTAGGGCTATTTTCATTTCATCCATATTTATCTAGGAATATTTTTCCATTTAAGAATGTTGTTAGATTCTGATTACATTTCTGCAATACAAGTTGTGACGTACCTGTATTTTTTAGACTTTCTAAGAATTAAATAGAGAAATTTGGATTGTTTTTGAACTTAAAAAAGAATTTTGTTTTACATTGTGTTTACTATGATTTTTGCGGAAATGATAGATCTGTGTTTTTCTAGATAAAAATAAGGTTTGGTGTCTTAAAGTTCTTTAACAGAGGGATTTCTCACACTTCTATCAGCTGAATAATTTAAAATATCCTGAAATTGATCTATGAAAGAAATTTAAATGAAGGAATTTGGGATAAGTCTTGGAGGGAGGCACTAAATGAGATTCCAGATCCCTCGAAACGGCATGCAGTTGTTGCTTTCAGGCTGGACACTGGGCACGACTGTGTTTTACGAGTCCTACATAGACTAAGTGTCCTTTATTCTCCAAACTGTGCAGGGGAACACCATTGAATTATTTAATTAAATTTATTTATTAAGATTTGAAAAATAATTTTCTTAACTTTTCCAATGTATCGTTACTATATTTGTTACATCCAATGTTTAGAAATATAAATTTAACAGAATAATTTTAATTTAAAAAAAAGGAAAATAGTTATGGAAAGGAAATTTTAACAATAGAATATTTACCACGATAACAAGTCTTGTTGGAAGTTATCCAGGTTTTTTCATAAAATATGATAGTTTTACTAAATAAAACATATTTTGGACAAAGGCTTATCATAAACAAAATCTAAGTTTGTAATGTAATAAAATTTTTTTACCATTATATTCTTTTCTTTAAATAAAAAATTCGGTAATTTTAAGTTGTGATTTTGATATGTTTAATTTACAACAATGCTGTATCAAAAATAAGAATTAACTTTTAAAAAGTTATACATTTCTGCAACAAGAATGTATGACGATTTAAATGAAATAATGGTGGGGAAAATTATAAAAACTGAAATGTTTTCTCTAAGGAATCCATTATTTCTCCCGTTTACAAAAGCTAAATGCGCAAGAAATCATAAAAAAGGACCCTTTGTTATGACTTTCAATAAACTGCTTGGTACGACCATCATATGGGTATTACGTTAATAAAAATAATTATATATTTACTGAAGTGTATTTTAAATGTGAACTAGTAAATTAAATTCTGAACGATTTTGTATCTTTGTAGCACTGAAAAGTAAACAAAACAGATTAATATTGACAAATATACTTTATTTGATACTTAGAAAACAAGAGCATATTTTTGAAGGAAATAAATCAAAAAACGTGATTTTATTAATCAGTGTTCCCCCCCCCCTCAACCCACGGCATTGCATTTAATTTATCCTAAGCACAAAAAAAGCATTTTTTAAAATTCAAAACAAAATAAATTTAAAAAATACATTTGAATTGTTGCTCACTATTTGCATAGAAAAAACAACAGCAATAAAAATAACTCTTTACTCTGGAAATCTAATCCTTGCAAAATAATATTACGATTCTTTGCATTTGAGTTAACAGAAATCCATTCTGATAGATTTTTTTTTACTTAAAAACGAAACAATAAAGTATTAAATTGCGGTTTTCATTTTGAGAAAGTAATTTTTCCCCTCCTTGAAGAGCATTTTTTTAGTAGGAAAAAAAAAAAGAAATATAATGCACGTTCAATAATTTCATGAATAATTCCCATTTTTTTACGTCTTCGAATTTTTCTTGATTTATTTAAAGGAGCAGTAAATTTTTTAAACCTTATATTTAAATACACATATAGCACATGGACACTAAGAAAAAGGTGGATGGCTGTTTGTAAACATTTTTTTACGGCACCAATTTTATTTCCAAGATTCTTGAAGATATACAAATACTTTCTGAAGTGTAATTTTGTTTTACTTTCTTGGTTAAAATGATAAACTTAGGTAATTGCATGCAATTATGGAGTTCTCTGTAATTAAAGGTGATCACGTATTAAATAATTTTACTTTATTCCGTAATAATTAATAAGTTTTTTTTAAAGTGAAGATTGCTTCAAAAATGAATTATGAAGAATTATTTTTCTTTAAAAATATTTCGATAATAGCAATTATGGTTTGCTATTAAATTTACATAAAAAATGTTTTTAATAAAAAAAATATGTTTCAACGGGAAATAAAATTACCGCGTGTGACCTTATATATTAAAAATTTTGTTTTTATTTTTCTAATTTTAATATTCTATTAAGTAAAACTGTTGCAACTGAAGGAGTAAAGACCAATAATGTCGAAAATGTATTTTCTATCTAACTTTTTCTAGATATCTGTTGTAAATGTATTTTCAAAACTTTTTTATCACTTCATATATATGTACATATAAAATAATAACACAGAGGAATAATAGATATATATCTAACATCCCACAATTCAGAGGGGGAGGGGCTTTAAAATCGGGAACCAAGAAACTGATATCTATACATAACGATTCTATGAGCTAAAACAGAAACCTATTGTGTTTTTCTGGAGCTGCATATAATGTATATATATATATATATATATATATATACAGGGTATCCCAAAACGATGCATAAATTCGGCACTGTTAGATTTCTCGTTGGGAGTACATAAAAACTGCCCAAAGAAGCGTTCCTACGATCCATAGTTTACGAGAAAAATACGAAAACAAAATATGACGTAACTTCCGATGCAAGAAAAAAACACATTATTGAACATATCAACAGCAGTATATGCACAATTTAAGGCAGATGTTCAAAGTGTCCGCCGGGCATGTCGAGGCAGCCTTGAGCACACCATGGAATGGCTGTCATCACACGTCGCAGCACCTCGGGTCAACCGAAGTACAAGCAGCCGGCAGATGAGCAACTATGTCCATTTGTGTTGTCACTACGTCTCGATACACCAGTTCCTTGAGATGGCCCCATAGGAAAAAATCCAACTTCCGGAAAGATACGCAAATACTGTTGTTGGTATGTCCAATAAAGTGTTGTTTTTCTTGCACAGGAAGTTACGTCATACTTTATTTTTCGTATTTTTCTCGTAAACTATGGATCGTACAGGAACGCATCTTTGGACAGTTTTTGTACTCCCAACGAGAAATCTAGCTGTGCAGAGTTTATGTGGTCGTTTTGGGACACCCTGTATATATATTGTTTATATATTAATATGTATAAAAACTTTATAAAAAAAGTGGGTATTAATCAGTTTTATTACAAGACATGCTTCCTGCTTTCTGTTTACTATATTGAACGAAATCCTATAAAATGGATAAAAGATCTAAATCTATTATTGATAAAACGGTTACATACCTAAAAATGCATTCAAAAATGCTCAGATTATCTCCGAATAAAAAAAGAATAAATAAGTTATTGCTGGATTCACTATCCGAATACCATTCAAAGATTAAAAAAATAAAGGTCGAATAGTAGCATTATAAAAAAAAGTGATATTTTTTTTATTAAAATAATTATAAACTAAAAGCCTGATACTTATAAATATATACTTCTAATACATTTGGTTTCTCTTTTTTGATCATGTAATTGATATTCTTTGTTTATTTCTTTGAATGTAGTAGTATTACATGCGGTGCATTATGCGCTTAACCAATCCAATCGAATTATTTTTTTTTATACTTTTACGTGAATGATTGTTGGCACTTTACTAATTAAAGAAACACTATAGGTTTTTTTACCCTTTTTTGCTAAGTGCAATATAAAGAAAAAGAGAAACGCGTCTGATCTTTAAGAATTATTGCCTTCCCACAATGCAACTTGGCCTTTTCTAGACAGAGTAATTATTTGAAATGCCACCCCAAAAGACAGGGTTAGGTAATTCCCAACTTGAAGTTTCCGAGAAGGGAATCTTCATTTCGCCCGAAGAAAACCCTAAAAATATCTCCAATCCCTAGTTTCTCAATTACATCGTGTCTAATACAGCAATTAGTTGAAATCAAAGAAGTATTCAGCTTATCTCAGTCTTCGCACAAACAGAAAAGAACCGAACGATTGGCTGCATATATTTAAAAAATCTATTAGAACTTGGAACCTTTCCGCGTATCAATTTAAGGCCTTGTGAAAGTATTAAAATAATACTTATATATATTTCGTAATTACTTTGAGGGCAAATTTCAAATACTTTGGGAATAATTTAGATTGTTAAGT
The DNA here is from genome assembly GCA_019973975.1 of Trichonephila clavata. NCBI lineage: Eukaryota > Metazoa > Arthropoda > Arachnida > Araneae > Nephilidae > Trichonephila > Trichonephila clavata. The sequence goes on from BMAO01037905.1 coordinate 104,502, forward strand.
AACTAATTAAGATATTAATATGCAATGTATATACATTTTATTCTGAAGTGTAATTTCGTCTGTTTCCACGGATTGTTTAATTTAAATTAATCTGATTATAGTTACATAATTCCATCAAAATTTTCGTTAAGAATGTAAGTGATATAAGTGGCAGGTATTTGCAAAATGTAGAACAAGATGGTATACGTGGCAGATTTTCAGTTAAGTTTACAATCATTCAATCAATCATTTTCTAAATATATGAAACTCATTTATCCATGTTAACAAAAATTTTAATTAATATAGGCACACGTTAGCTAGCCTTTTGATACCCTTGGTAATTTATTTTGAACTGTTCGGTTTGTTTTACATTGAATAAAATTTTACCTAAATATTTATTTACGGAATAATATAAAAATTCATTTATGAAAATTACATCGTCCTGTTCATAAGGAAGCAGTTTATATTTTGATTTTGAAGTCATTTTTCAAACCATTGTAGCGTCATGTTCATGGGCTCATGATCGGTATATCATGATGTCGAGCTAAGGGACATTGGCACTAGGTTTCGAAATGGTTGCTGCTTCGATGGACTAATGCAAGTTAAATTTGTCGAGGCTCAAAGTCTTCCCTTTGGAAAGGTGGGGTTGTTAAGAAAAAGGAATTCCAGCTAAATGTCATGTCCCCTGGTTTTAGAATAACGAGATCCGGCCTTCATGTTGCCTTAGGGTGCAGAAATATCTAAAACGACGTCAAAATGTATGATACACTATGTACACTTTTAATCAAAAGGACGGTAAGGGATGTAATTAGCAGTAATTGATTTTTTAAAGTGATGATTATTTTAAAATATGATTATTTTAAAAAAAAAACAATACTTGCATGTATTGTTGTATGTAACAATACTTGGAGTATACGTATTTTGAAGAGGGCGTTGCTGTCATGCTTCAGTATTTTTCTATAAAAGCAATGCTTCAAGTCGATTTTACTAATGGCCCTTCATGTAGACGCATTAATGCAAGTTATATCTCAATGAGATTCAAACTCATCTCGTTGGCGTGGAGTGTAAATTTGAAGAGTACGATTCCAGACCATATGTCCTACTCGTCATTTGGACCGGTTTCAAAATTACTAGGTATGTTGTTAAAAGATTCACTTAAAAATGCCATATTAATAAAACAATAAAATAAAATCCATACTCTAATTTGATCAAAATCTGAAATAATAATGTTTATTCACAAGCTTTCATTTATAAATTAGTCAAAAGAAAAGGTAATAATAGAGAAACATTTTTATCAAATTTTTAAGCCACCCTGAAAATCTGAATTTATAAATGTAATCGAAGTCAGTCTTTTTTTTTTCAAATTTTACCTATGTGAAGCAAAAAAAAGTAATTGGGATCTGCCAAATAATAAAAAAAAAATCAAAATGATAACTTTTTCAAATGCATTAACTATAACCAACCAATAATCAGTTTTCTGAAATAAGGGAAACTTAATATTTATAAGAAGTATTTGTGAACGGAATTTCATTTAATACTCACGATTGCACAAATACAATCCGTTACTATTTTTGTGCCTTAGATTGCGATGATATGTTAGTTACCATTTTTCTATAGAAAATTCCTGAACATCAAGTAAGGAAATGAAGAGTTCCAATTATATTTCCAAGTCGTGCTCTTGCCATTTTTTTTTATAAAATTTTTTGACAGAAATTTATTTCTTAAGCGCACAGCTAGATAATCATTGCCCTTCTAATTAGGATAACAAGGTAATAGTAATATTAATACAAAATCATTCAGTTCACTTCTACATGAAATAAAGTAGGTTTTTGGTAACATGCTGTAAAAGGATTTGATTGACAAAGTTGATTCTTGAAAGGTTATTTATTCTCGTTCCTAATTTACCTTCTCCCCCTACTTAAAATCCACCCTAGAAGCTGTCACCAACTATTTCCACTTGAAACCTTGTGTATCTTCTTGGATACATGAATTGATGCATAATAAATAAGATACTTATGTATTATACCATCGAACAACTCGCTAAATGCAGGCAATAGTGATAAACTGTCTTTATGCATGTTCAAATTACAACAAGCCGAGAAGTCTATTGATTTGACGAAATGGGTATAATAAGTGAAAAAATAACTATGCTACAATATATTGTTTTCAAATTTTCTGAATAAAATTTGTTTTAAGAGTGACACTTATTTTTGAACTCAAAAGAGTACCGTAAAAAATATTATTTATAGGTGCAGATATATTATAAAGCCTTTTCCTTTGATGTTAGATACTTTTAATTTAGTATATAAGAAAATTTTACAAATATTGCATATGTATTTTTAATCGATATTTTCATGAATAAATCTTGCTGCATTATTAACTCTAAAAACTTCAAGATTCCAATATTTATTTAATAAATATATGTATAAGTAACTATCTGAAGTTTTAGCTTGATATATTATTTAAAATAAACTCGGAATGATGTAATAGGAACCAAAGTACCTTCAGTTTCTTAGCAAAATTTCACCAGAAACTGTAAGAAACCGTATAAAACTATATAAGCATTTTTTTAAAAATAATTAAAAATAAAGTTCTGATCTTTTATCTTTGTTACAAGAATTTTCAAAAAATTAACACTTGTTGAAACAGTCTTTTGTTTGTTTATTTCTTATAAAAATATATCAATTTCAGAAAATCAGCTTTTCTCATTTTTTTTTCAATTATTTTGTGTTTCAGCTATACAAATGTTTATCAAAATCATTTTATAAAGAAAAAATACCGTCTATAATGTTATGTTTTTTGCCAAAAAATAACTATATGCTAAAGATTAATCGCCAAATATTTTACGAGTTATGATAAGCCATCTGATATGCAAAATCTGTTGGAATTTTCCAATAGTATTTAATGGGGTATAAGTTTTATACTTAAGGTATCCGACAGGTTGCGACAATTTTTTTTCTAAAAAAAAGGAGATCTGGGAAATTTTTGTTGTTTTTAGAATTGTTTAGTGCATTTTATGAAAAATGTGCTAAAATTAAGAAGAGAAAAAGAAATTAGTATTACTAAAAAGGGAAAAAATAGGCGAAAATTGACAAAAAATAGCATAAATGCGGCCCATTCTGCACCAAAGGTTTATAAACAAATTTTCAAATCTTTCAATCTAATATATTGCTATATTATTCGATTTTGAAATGACCTTCAGGATAAGAGATATTTTCTTTTTTACAAAAACTAGAGCACTTTATCTCGGTTACTATATACAAATGCTTAAACAGACAGTGATTATATTCACATAAGGAACTGTAAATTTTGTAATAAAACAGCGATTGATAAAACTGAAGGTTAATCAATTTTACTATTATACAGAACTTACTGAAAAAAATTCAGTTAATTATGTTCAAAACTTTTTCAGCAATCGCTGACCCCATTTTATATTTTCTAATTAACAGAAAATGATAAACTTGGTATTTTTATAAAGCTAATAAGATGGCCCATAAAATAAATTCATAAAACAATTGTCAATTTTTAGTGAAATTCACAGATAGTCGGATACCTTAAGTACCATAAGAGATATCTCAAAGTCACTTATGGATTTATTTAGTTTATATGTAGAAGGGTTCTTTCATTATTTACTTTTCACGTAATTTGTTAAATCCAAATCAGTTATATTTAAACTAGAACATTTTTGCAGTACGCACATGCAATTATAAAATTTAAACACACATTTTTTAACGTTTATCTATGTAGCTAGGATATAAAAAATAGTTCTAACAATAAACTAATACGATGCATGGTAAAGACAAATATGAAAACCCAATGTGCATAAATTTTTAGCCAACCGCTCTCTCTTAAGGAAGCATAGTTATTTTAAGTGCTCTTTTCTAACTTTCATTTAAAAAATACTGTTACGCACTTTAAGCACCACTATATTTTTTGGTTTCTCAAATAATACAATAATGAGACTTAAACTGACATTTTCAATTGTTTCGGTATATCGAGCGCGTTGATGTGATACAAAACAAAATAGTTTGTCCGCAAAATCCGTCAGACTGATCGGCTAGGCTAGAAAAAGAGCAATATGGACTTTGTTAAATGTGTCTCTGATCTTCCAGAGTTTTCCCGATTAACATGGAACTAGCTACGATATTTATTTCTTGGGATATATAAGCTTAAGCAAAGCCGATCATACACTCACGAACACCTTAATCAATCGGGGCCGTACTGTCATTACGTAAATCGAGAAGATTAATATTCCACTCTAATTGAGATTACGATAGACAAGTTCAAAAGTATATAACATATGGATAATTACATCTAAAGGTCATAATCCAAACATTGAATCGTATTTCCAGTGCATAGTTGGTACTAGAGTTGATGGCTGCTGTGCATATGTTACATCTGTGCTTTGGCACTTGGGATACTCTCTGACGCCATAATCACACTCATATAAAAACACCAAGTCTTGGATATACTGATACACTTTAAGACGCTGCTACTGGATGGTCCAGTGACGATTCAGCCAGTGAAAGCGAGAAGGAAATATAATGGATTACATTTGTTACAAATAATTTAACATTACCTTTTTCCTGTTTTCTCTATTTAATAAAGGATTTTTTTTGAAAATATCCTAGCATTTTTTTTTCATTTTGACTAAGTAATAGTGTTTAAAAAAAAAGCATAATATGAATTTGCCAATGGGTGAAAAAAGGCCGATCTTTACCCATCTTCTTTTATATATTTATCCATTTTATCCATCCTTGAGACGAATACAGAAAGCCATTATAAGCACGCACAAAATATATTTCCAAGCAATTAATAACAACATCGGTAAACAGAAACATGTACGAGTGGTTCTTTTTCGAATATCAATGTCGGATCTACTCATCCTGTTAAACGCTGCAAACTCCGGGAATAATAACGAAGGGAACCACATACATAATTAAAACGACTTTGGGAAGCACGAGGCACGAACTATTCCGTGCACTTCTAAGATTAAATACTCATGAATTAAAGCCTTTTGTAATCGACGTCTGTCTATCTGCACAGGATCCAGTGACACTTGTTCGTTTTGCTCGACATGCAGTTTATGCTCCAGTAGACATTTTATAGTAAGGTGCACGATATATTTAGATGGGATGTAATCTGGGATGGTTGCGAGATGCCCAGGTAATGGGATATAATTTTGAAATGAATGTCTCTCGTCCTACGAAATCTTAAATACTCTTTCAGATTAATAACTTCTGGATTATTATTCTAAGAGTATTTTAAAAGCTTAGAGTTTTGGAAGTTAATGAATGGTTTAAAGTTTCAGAATTTTGTCGGAACATGAATTAGATTTGATGATTCTGAATGCGTTACAGATTCCATTTTCGAGGTTTCAACAGTCATAAATTATTTAACAATAACAATTTTAATTGATGAATAATTTTTAAAAGATATAAAATAAATATTAAAATACCATGGAAGCGTTATGAGGATTTTTTAAATTCTGATTTCATAGTTCTGAACAAAAAAGTTTTAATTTAAATACGGTTTTCAAAGAAATCCTTTTTTCTAAATAATTAATAACTGAACTAAAAATTTTAATCAAATATTTTTAAATTAAGCAGTAATTTAGGTTCCTTCTTTATTTGAGATCAAAATTAGAGGCTAAAAAATGCTGCATTTGTATTTATAAATTAAATTTGAAAATTTTTTGGAACATTATGCTAAAAGAAAAATACTTTCAGTTGTATAGTTATCCAACAAATGGACACAGTTTCCTTCTGTTATTCTTCAATAATACTTAGTTCAGTTATATATATATAAAAGTAATTAGATTTAGGTTTGAGTAATTTTAAGTAATATGTAAAAATTAAAAGGTCTTTACGAAGAAAAAAATGGGGTTTTTTTTGTAATAATAACTTTAAAAAATAAGAAAAAGTTGCATGTCTTTTTTAAGGGAAAAATTTGTCTATGCAAATGCTTCAAAATATTCTTATCATGGTTAAAATATATTCTCTGATATTATTAATGATTAAATATCATCAAATTTTGGAGAAATGACGTACTTCTCAAACATTTTAACACATACGGCGCAATTTTCAATCATAATTTTCATCACACCTCCTCCATCGAATAGCAATGCATTGAATGCAAAAATAATGTATTTTGACGCAGCTAAAGCTACAATGTGACTTTAATTTAAAATCATACTAATTATCAAGATAAGCATTAAATTTTGTACATGACAAGCTTATGGGAGAGTCACTCGTAAATATTAAACTTGTTCTTAATTTAGTATCGATAAATAAATTATTAAACACTGTGGAAACACTGTACTGAAACATTTATAAGTCTATTATATCAGTGTAAAAGAGTATTTTATTTTTTATTATGTCAGAATGTATTTTGTTGCTTCTTTTCTCTAAATTAATAATTTTTAAATAACCTTTCATTTTCGATTTTCGACATGCTCGCGCCCCCAACGTAGGATTTTTACACCCCCTTAGGGGTGTCATCATACATTTTGAGAAACGCTGGCGTATTCAATTAAGTTTAAGTAACAATTTTATTAGGAGTTAGAATGTTTTAAAATTATTATACACTTTTACACTTCAAATATATAAAGTAGTACTGTTAAAAAAAACAATATGTTTAACTAAGTAGAAGTAAAAGTAAAAACTTCTGTAAATAATTATATTTTATTTATTGTAAAAATTATGCACTAATTCTGTTTTTATTTCCCCGAAATACCCATCTATATCGGTAGCCTTCGATATGGGGTGACACTATATATTTTAAAATAATTTATTTTAGAATAAAAACAGTATAAGTAGCAACGCACTAAAACTACGCTATTTAAATTTAAAGCATATATTAACTGAGTAATCTTTCTAAGAAAAATTTCCTAATATCATCTACTTACATGTAGGTATCTTGCTTAAATTTTTAAAATCAATTTCATTCTCTTAACTATTTTTAACATATGCATCTCATATTACCACAAAATTACCACAGATAATTTTTCAAAAATAGCATTTTAAGGCATATAAAAAGCTTTTTACAGATCAATACCAATAAATATTAAAATTTAAAAAACAAAATTTAGAATAAATTTTATAAATTTTGCAAGAATCATAATTATAGGTGAAACAGCATTTTTTAAAAAAAAATTCTTTAAAGCTATTACAGAAATAGGTGATACACTAATATCAGTAAAAGTATTACTAAAATAAACCACAGGCATTTATCTAGTGAGTGTATAAAAACTTTAATATTTTGTTAAAATATAAAAATCTTGGAGCTGGATTGGATTTGGAAGAAATATAACATTTATGAGACTATTTTTTTAAATAACAGGCTCAAACATTCATAAAATATTATTTTAATATATTTTCTGGAAAATAATGTAAATACTAGGTTGAAAAAAATTCTTGAAAATGAATTTATAATACTTTGAGATAATAAGACACATTGTGATAGATTTTAAATCATTTCTTCTGGCAGATTAATAATGCCCTTCAAGGTTTTTTCTGTAAATCGACCTAGAGCAAAAGTAAACAGGAGTACTTTACTCAACAAAATAAAAACCAAAAATGATCGAAATTGTTCATTTCCATGTGTTCAGATACTTTAAATACATGATATTTTTCACTAAAACATATGGTACAATAGTAAGTAGATAAACACATATACATACTTTTAAATAATGTAGAATGCATCATACATATGTAACTATCATACAGTGTATGTGATTTAAGATTCCTACTGTACGAGCCACACATGGATTGATTACTTGAGAGAAATATTTCTTTAAATACCCAAAAAATGAAAAGGTTACTGATAGTTACTAAAAAAGAAACATTCTGATGGTTGTACTGGCTCTTTTTTGTAGACTTGCGAAGTCTTTTCGATTCTACTGTATTGATTTCGATTCTAGGAAATTTGAAACACTATTTTTATTCTCGAAAACACTCTGGACGACTTATTTGAAATATTTTTCTTGGGACAGAAAAAGGAAATGATACACCATCATACCGAAATGTTTCAGTGAAGCTTTTCATGTGCTGTCACATTTCAGCTGTGGTATGTTTGACAGAAAACTAAGTGTAGAGTAGATTGAGAGGATTTAAGTACCTACATCGGATTCATTTTTTACCTCGTAATGTAAATAGAAAATTTTTAAACATGGTAATGAGGAACTTGAGAATAAACGATATTCTTGATATATCTTTCAAAAATAAGCTATAAAGTAATAAAATAACTTTTAAATAAGTTCCATTTTATACTTTGAAACAAATAACACATATTCTGGGATCCATTTCATAAAATGAGAAAAATAGAGAGAGAAATTGTTGAAACATGTTTGCCACGAAAATCAATTGGAAATTTAAATTTTATTGTAAAAATGAAATAATTTATTGCAATAGATTTTAAAAATAGCTTAGAAATAAACTATTCGTTATTTTAAAATATAAAAATAGCTATGTGTCGTTAAAATATGGTTCAATATTAAAAAAATACTGTAATTTAAACTGATAAAACACAAAGCAACTGATCAGTAAATAATGCTTATTGACCAAATATATTTACTTTGCATTATGAGCTATACTTAGGATTATATTTATATACTAGCTGACCCGGCAAACGTTGTTTTGCCTAATAATAGCCCATAAAGTAAATTTGTAAATATTTATGTGTTCGTTTGGCATTGGCAGCATTGAGCCCCCTTTGTAATAAATTTGGCCTTTGCTTTTGAATGTTGAATTAAATTGTTGACAATTTGCAGCATTATTTTTAACTATTTCTGTTGCTCCGCACGATATCATTTGGAAACATGAATTGAATGCTCGAATTGACTTCAGGAACAGGTTAGAATCGGGATCCATACCGATAAGTAAACCGATAAGTTCAATGGTTCAGGTGGTGTTTCAATTTCCGGTAGTTGTACTTTTCCTGACGCGGACCACATCCCGGCTGGCTCATTTTTTAAATTTAAGCGCATTACAATGCAGACATTCGTTGTCAATAGCACCAATTGTCACATTCGAATGAGCGTTATCGTAAAAATAAAAAAATAAAAAGTTTCTTGTATTGAAAATTAATACTCCAAACTATTAATACTGCCAAAGCTCATTTATTTCACAAATTAACATGCCAACTTGAGTCCAAGACTCACCTAGTTATAAACAATTTTTTCATGGAATACTGTTAATTAAACTAAACAGAACGAGCACTTCCTTGTTGCCACAGTGTACAAAATAATATACTTTTTCAATATCGTTCAGTTCACGGTGACAAAAAATTAAACAATGATAAATAAATTCACGTGAACAAAATAATAAATTTATATAATGGTTTTGCTTTTAACATAATAAACTGAAATTTATAAATTGGATCTCACAAGCGTAATATTTAACATTGGGCTCATACTCGAATGCTTGACGACAGAATGAATCGGATGTAAATGCTCGATGTACTTGTTGGCGTTGTTGGTCATTTGCTCTGAGTGTGTCAAATAGGAATCGACACGCTTGTCTTTGTTGATTTTGTTCAACTCGTACCTTTTGTGATTGTGATTTACGCAACTGCGCCATATTCACACTCACCATTATCCTGTTGGATTTGTTCGTCTGTTCTTTGAGCTCTTCTATTTCGCATGGCTGTAGATTTAGTAATTCGACGGCCTAAATGAGACCATTTGCGTCTTGCTGGTATTATTTACTGTACAAAACACACAAATAGATCAAATTGAAGTAAATAATGCTAGAAAACAGTATACTGGTAATTTATCTGTTCTTTTATTATTTTACTTCTACCTTTCACAATTATAAAATACGTATATATTTATCTTTACATTGAAAATGATTTCCGAAAATTTTGAGCGCACTAAGTAATACAGTTTTATTAATTGGCGTTCAATAATAAATAAACTAATAAATAATAAATAAGAACTCAAAATGTTTCAATCATCTGTGCTTTTCGAAATATAAAACTCTTTTACATGGAATAAAGCTCAACAGAAATACATTATTTACAACTTCCCTATAAATGACAGTGTTGTTTTTATCTTGCTATAATTTTTCTCTGCGGGTCTTGGTTTTCTTTTTTCTTTTACAGAGTAGTATTTTCACATCTGGCGCGAAACCGATTTTCGACGCCAAGCGAAACAACAGACAAGGGTTCTAAGGTTTTTAATTAATATCTTCTCATCTAATTGCAATATCGGAATGAAAAATAGTTTACGTCCTTTTATCAGACCTACTGAATATACGCACAAAATTCCATAAGATTTGGTCAAGTCGTTTCGGAGGAGTTTGTCTACAAACACTGTGACACGAGAATTTTATATATTAGATAATGTATTGCTAATATCAAATATTTATTGAATCCGAAGATGACTATTTTTTTCTTCTGGGTACTGTATTTCAATTCCATAACGACTGACTGAAATAAAAAGTAGTTAGATTTAAATTTAAAAATTAATAATAAACTTACTTTCCCCAAGAAAAAACCTTTAAATTATTTTCCATTACAAAAATTTTAGTATGATTAGCTAAAACCTTACAAATATCTAAAATCATCATGATTTGGGATAGGAAACTGAGATGTAAATGTAATAATTTTATGAAAAAAATTTACGGATTTAACTCTACTTACATTTAGAGAATAAAAATTGATTCTAGTGTATTATCAGAACCACTTAATAATCACGCCAGTAGATGGGATTAACCTTAAGAACATTCAGGTAGCATGCACCGATATCTCCATGGCTATCATGCCAGTAATTTTTAGTCCTTTCAGTATTTTTCACATCCACCTTCTCACTTCTTTATTGAAATTTTTATAATTGAGTTGGCAGTATTTAAGAACTAGCAAAAATTTTTGAAAAATTTTTCTTCAAGTTTAACTGGGTTTGTAGAAAAAAAAATAGATTTGTATAATTTTAATATTTTATTTCTTATAAACCCTGCAACCAATTTTGCAAAATTTGTAAACCCTAATATTATATTTCTGTAAACAAGTAGTAAGCACTCGCGGTGTTAAAATGCTGGGTAAAAACATTTGGAATTAGAAATGGCAATAGATTCAAATGCAATCATAAGCATTTTGCAAGCATTTAGAACATTTTAAGTACAATATGAGAAATTTTTATTTTTTTTTATTTTGCAAATTATTTTTCTCCACCAAAAACAAAACGCCAAACAAAGCTAACATCGATAGTTTACAATTACTAAGACATCTGACGAGGTTTAAATGTTTTAATAAAATATATGTGTATCTACGAGCAATGCCAATATTAAAACGCTTTTATAAGTTTAACTTGCATGTAACGAAACCTTGGAACTCGATTTTTACCCACTTTAAAAGGTCAGATTAAATCGAAATTTTGCACACTAGTCAAGGACCGATGAAAACACAATAATTTCATAATTTTGTTCCATTGTTCTTACCAGGGCAACATTAATAATGATATCCAAATTTGGCGATAATTCCTTATACCACTTCCAGATTTAGCGACTTATTGCATATTCCATTCTCAGCTTTGGTGACTACTCCCATATATCCTTTCCAGATTTCGTGACTAAAAGCTTAAGGTGCACCCCCAAAATGAATACACTTGTGGTTAACAGGAAAAAAACAAAATAAATTATAGTTTAAAAAAACTAAAAAAAACCCGCTTTTATAGTAAATTGAACTAAGAGGTAAAAAAAAAATTCTTAATATAAGAATAAAATGATAAACGAGAAAATCAATATCAGTGGTGTACAAGCATGGGGTGCTTTATATTAATTGTTATAATTTCTTACTAAGCTGAGTAAATGTAAGTATGTAGCTTTTACTTATGTAGTCCCACGCTTTTACTCTAATGACATTAATTTCCTTGTTTATCATTTAATTCTTATATTAAGAACTACTTTTTTACTTTTTAGTTCGTATCGCTATAAAAAGGTGTTTTTTTATTTTTTTCTAAACTATAATTTATTTTTTTAAATATGCTTCAATTCGCCGTTCAAACAAAAATTTAAAAATGTCTTACTTTTAACAATATTTATCTTTTTTTGCAGGAAAATGCGATTTTATCTATTTCTTTCGATTACCTTTCAAATTCACACATTTAAAACAACAGTCATTCTTCATTCATCCCGATGAAGTTTTCCAGAATTATATTTGAACCTTTTCCGGAATAAATCTTAACCATAACAAGCTTGTAATAAACAAAGAATATGGAAATATCTTTAATTTCTATAGAGAAATAAGGTGTTCAAACTACTCCTCTTGACGAAAGCTTCCTTTTTGAGTGTATTTTTAGTGCAAAACCTTTGCTTGAAAGTTGGAGTTAGAGTTTTCATTTAAAACTCCACCTAGTTGTATGTGTGAGTAGAGTTGGCTCGAAATCATTCATCTAACCTTATCCTTTTGATCACCACTTAAACTAATTCCAAGCTTCCGAAATTTCACTTCGTCATTTGACTGCAAACGATTCCTCATTTACTATCCGCGAGATTTTCCCCGAATGCAATCGCACCCAAAAGGATACACTTACTGCTTTAAAAATCTCACTGCCAGAACTCAAACATACTACACAAAGGAATAAAAAAGTGAACAATTCTCAGATTCTTCGGGTTTCAGGTAAGTATTTCGTACCTTCCTCCGAAGACTAATGTCCCGAGCTTTAAACAGACACAAGCTCCACACAAACAGATACCGTATTTTTTATCCTCTATCCAATCATTTATCCCTCTCTATTTTGTGTTGTTTATTCACGGTAATACCTTTTCCCCTTTTGTCTTTTTCGAATGTAAGTTAGAAGATAATGTTATTCATTTCTGGCGGCAGATGGTTGTGACAGTCATTGTGTTCTGTGCTGTCCCGAAGACAGATGCATATTCACGCAAGCGTCATGGCAGCACAGAAAGGAGTGGATTATAGCATGTCCCCATACTTTGGTTGTTCTTGATGGCAACGTTGAGTGTCGCTTTTTCTAAAAGAAAAATCTCACTTAGTGATTTGAATAAAAGGTAGCGATAATGGTAAAGTAAGGATTGTTTAACAATGTAAGGCATATTATTTTCTGTTTTTAATGGCCATGCTTTTTGGTTAATGGCATGGAATGATTTGTTGGTTGCTAGGACAATAAATGTGTTGTGATGTAACAGCTATTTCACAAGTTAACTCTAAGGGATTTTCGTAAGAATGGAAATTGAAGTTAACAGCTGAATCAACTTTGTATTTTTAATGCAATAAAAGAAGATATTGCTTTGGTAAAAAAAGGGTACACATTTTCCCGACTATTTTGAAAAGATGACGCTTCATACCATCAAAAGTTATGTTTTTATGTTAAGAAAAGTTGTAATACTTTTTCAATAGTGAGGGTGAACGAAATTAACATTATCGCATGTAGAAGTGGAATTGTTTATTGTTTTTGAATGCAGAGCATAACTTTTTCAAAAAGATATATTTTCGCTGAAAATAGTACAATGAAACTTTATTATTTGTTACAACAATCATGTATTAAACCCTGAGAACTAAGGAATATGAAATGAAAAAGACTCAGCTTAAAAACAACATATTGCTAATACTGTGTATAAAACTTGAATATGAACAAAATTGACTTCAAATAAAAATTGTATACAAACACACATATACAGTTATAAAAATGACATTTACAAATGTGCAAAGAAAATATAATACGAATATTATTTTTTTTCATTCTTTGAAATAACATTTCTGAAACCAAAATTTACAGAACAGAGTAATATATTTATAACATTTCACTTTATTTATAAATTATTTTTAAATGCTTCACAATTGGCTATTATTATACATTAAAATGATTAAAAAGTTCAACATTTACTTTACCAAACGAACCTATACTTTACCAAACGATCAGGATTGGGCAATTGTTTTTGCTCCGTGGCTTCACTGTGGAAGTTGCTGTTGGGATACGCATTTTTATAAATTGGTTGCGTTCATTAGGTGCCTTTACATCTCAGACATAGTACAAATTGCACCATAAAAATCACTAAATATGTTAAATAAGATTGTTGCAATCTTATTCCATTGATTTTTGCTTACTTTATATAAGCTATAGCAGTATACACAAATACATTCAAATCTAGAACCAGTTTAATGAGCCAAACGAACCATCTTTCTACACTTCATTGGAAATCAAGAGGGAGATGACTTGAAATTTTGATCAAAGCATTCGAGTTAATGTCAGACAATGAGCATCTATATGTAATCTTGTTGATCTTCAAGGAAAAGACTTTGCTCACAAATATATGTTAACCCAGCATTTCTCAAACTGTGGGGCGTGCCCTCCTAGGGAGCGTGATGACTCTACCGGGGGGGGGGCGAGCATAATGAAAAGATGAAAACAAAGTATTATTTAAAAAAAATTATTAATTTATTGAAAATAAACAAACAAAATGCATTCGGATATAATAAAAATTAAAATTTACATTTACACTTATAAATGTATATGTATTGTACAATGTATTTTATAATTAATTTAAGAATACCAAGTGAAGAGAAAAAGTTTAATAATTACCAGCAACCCCATGGGCTTTTCATACATAAAATTGTATACAAAATGTCTTTTTAATTAGTTGTACTGTTTATAAATAATCCCTCAACTGCCGATTCAATGTTTCGTGATTCGCTTTCCAAGGCCTTTATTTTCCACGTAGGAGCACGTATGCTATGTATTGGGGGGATGGAAGAAAAGGAATGAAAAAAAAGCAAATTATCTGAAGTAAGTAAATCTTTCGCAAACACTGTCATATTCCTTTTATTGCAAACCAAAGCCTTCGGAATAATTTTATGGATAGCAGTACACGGAAAAGATCGCACTTCAGAAAGACGTATATATACGTCTGGGGAATGTAACGCACGGGTTGAGTGAGGCGCATATATACGCTGAAGGCACTTAAGAGGTTACAGTCGTATTGTAGCTTTAGCGTCAAAGTATAGTATTATTGCATAATAGTATTGAATTTCTGCATTGTTATTTGTATGGAGGGGGCACGATGAAAATTAGGATTGAATATTGGGTCGAAATATTGAAAGTTTAAGAAGCACTGTGTTAACCCAAGCGTAGAAAGCATTTTCTGTCCATTTGATTTCCTGACTGCCTTGGTGGGCCACATGGGGTCCAAGGGCTGCTTTCTGCCCACTCCTGTTTTAGTCAATTGAACTATCGTTTATTTTTAAGTTATTTCTATGCAACTCTTGATAACTTGATAAACATCGAGTTATTGAATAAGGGGATTCTTCAGTATAGTTATTATATTATAGCAGAGCAGAGTTCTGCCTGATTTCTGAAGTGTGGTATACACGGGAATTTTTTGATGCGTTATTTTTAAAACAGTATTAGGTTAAATACTGTTTTCAAAAAGGAAGACCTTTTTTAAACTTTGTAACTTCAATTTCCCGTAAAAAAAATTCGTGTACTCAAATTATAATAAAGTAACACTAATTGAGTGGATGGTCATTTTGAAATTTTGATGTGTAAATAAAAATTAATTTTTACTGTTATAAAGTTAATTTAATTAATAATGTATTTGTCTGTTAAAATAATTTTCTTTAGCGTTAAAATATAATGTAAGTAAAAATGAATATTACTGTTTTCTGTTAACAAAAAGAAAGATGAATGCGAATTGTATATCGTTATTGCCAAAATTAATGTTAAAACTGTTTGTTAGGCTGCTTTTGTAAATGAAATTAGCTAAATGAAAGAGTTGCACTATCTGAAAACATTCCCTCACTGTATAAAAAAAAAAAAAATGGAATGATTTATTTACAGACACAAATGTGAAAATCAATCATTTCGATGCTTTGCATAAGAATTTATATTTCAGTCATTCAATATTTAAAAAAAACACATCACGGCTACATAAATAACGAGAAATATGAGACTACTTCTTTGATCTTGCAAAGATTGATAGCATACAAAGAAAAAAAATTAAATCAAATATTTCACCTTTCTATTTCAAAAAGACAAGTAATTTCTAATTTCCGTCTTCGAAAAGTTTGAAGCAGATTGGAAATATATCTATTTTGATGAAGAAAACAAGCAAAAGGCAAAAAAAAAATGCACAAATCTAAATCTTCATCTGCGGTGTTTCATGATTCCACATAAAAATAAAAAAAAATTCTTTCCCTAACTGATCACAAATCATCTTTTATGACTCGGATTTAATGAAATTCCACTTCTTTCCATTGGAAAAGGGTTAAGAACAAATTCCACGGCATGGGAAATATAATTCTGCGCCAAAAGAAAAAAATTACATAATGTGGGTCTGATTTATTTCGCCAAAAAAAAGCGGTTTTCAACGCCAAGAGTCGTTGCGAACATTTTATGGAGCATGTCCGGTTTGGGAACGATAAAACCGACCAACCAATCAGGAATCAACTGATCTAAAGAAAACAATCCGAGAAACTGAAGACTAGAACTAAAAACAAGAACAAAGACAACATATAGATATAACAGAAATGCGGGGAGGGGATGAAGCAACTAAAAAAATCCCTTTGTTGGGGAAAAAATAAAGGAGTGCCATGCCAAATCTCTATCGAAGTAATTACGCTAGGTCTTGAAGCTTATCCTACGTCTTGTTCTCTATCGGGCACGTGTGTCCTACTCTGTTTTTCCGAAAGAAAATATCTTCTGCCGGTTTGTTTTGTTTTCAAAGACCTTTTTTTAACAACTGCTGTTGAAATGTGGTAACAAAAAGGAAGTTGTAGGATTCCAACTTTTTGGAGATTTGGAAAGGTTCCGCTGAATGGAATTTTGTTGGGAAAAACTGCAACTGGAAGAAAATTTGAAAATGCAATGTATTTTGAAATTGATTTTGAAATGTAAAGGGAAATTGGGAAAAATTTATTGTGGCTTAAACAGAAATGTTATGGATATACGAAATAAATAAGAAAAAAATTTGGCATGCATTCTAATAGAAATTAGTCATGTTATTTATGATAGCGGTAGCTTAGTGGTTACGATCACGAACACAAGGATGGAATCTAGTCAGGAGTTATAATCTTTATGCAACTGAAGACACACCATATAGAAGAGGCCGATGTATATTAACTCTATCCACACTCCCCCCCCGTTGGTTTGGTTGTTAAGTGAGAGGACTCCAGCTCTGGTGTCATCCTCGTCACTTGACCAAGGTTCAAAATTATTAAATCCGTCCCAAATAGCCCTCATGTTGCCTTACAGTGCGATTTTGAAAAAAACTTACTTCCACTACTTGTTATTTATATTAAATGTCACTGCCCAGTTACTTTATTCCATAGGTTATTAACTTTGATTTCACAATTAATACAGAAATTATAAGTGTCTTTTGTTACATATGGCTTTAGTGGAAGGATAGTATGGAAGGATCCAAACATGTAAAACAGCTCAAGTATCATACAAGAACAATTTTAAATAATAAAGAAGGACAAATATTTAAAGCAAGAACCAGGACAAAGTAACATAAGAACAAAAGAACAAAAATTTAACAAGAAGAAGAGATTTCGCCATTATAATGAGTTCTTGGAAGTTCTGGCATTCTAGTATGGTTTGCTCATTTCAACACGTTTGGGAGTCTTTTTAACTAGTTCTGCGCATATAAGAAAATGATCTGCATTCACGATGCCCAAATTACAAATTAGGCATATAATTGATGGAAGTACGCCCATTTTATTAAGATGGTGTGCCATGCAGTTATGGCATGTTGGCCCTCTGAAATTTTTTACAGTCTCTTTACATGGATTTTTTTATAAAACTTTTTCTAAGTGTCTTGAATGTTAGCCCAGGATATGCTTGTTGATTTTTCTGCCTGTTCAGGTTTAAAAGTATCAACAAATTTCTCAAAATTATGTTTTTTATGTGAGTCTGAAGAAAATGGTTTGTTGCCTTATCACTCAAGTGTTTCTCTCTTGGCTGGTAAGTCTGCCTTTTTGTTGAAGTTGATTCCCACATATAAAGTAATCCACTGAAAAAAAAAAACGGTCTTGTATTTATAAAAGAAACTTAAGGTAAGACTTATTTCTGAGGTAACCTGTGCTTGTGTGATTTATAAGTACAGTCTGAATGGCTGCTTTGGAATCGACTTGAATATTTCCTTTAAAAACAATCGTTCTTTATCTTGAGTTTTTTCAGAGCTACTGAGAAAGCAAGATCTCTGCATCAAAATTCGACATGAAGTACCCACGGGATAACTTTAGGAAAATAATTTAATGCATACACCAGACCCAGTGTTTTTATACAGAAATTATTATTTTATAGATTTGATTGAATGGAATATACATTTTTGGGATAAAATGCTATATTTCTTTAATAAAAGATTTGTTATTTATAAGGAAAAATCTATACATTTTGAAAAAAAAACACATACGAAAATAACATTATACGAAACATTTTAGAATTTGATATCTTTAGAATTTCGTTCACCACATTCGAGCTAGTTTAAAGTGTAAGCTTTGTTTTAAGGGGGGAAATGCAATGGTTACCATACGGTATTAAAATTTCTGTAGAATCTTTTGCGTGTTTAAAGTGTAAGAGATATATTAACGTAAAACGTACACCGGTGTTTAACGCGCACCTATATTTTCAATCTTAAATTTTTAATTTTTAGGTGTATTCGACCGTATAAAGAGGACTCTCCCCACTTTTTTTAAAGAAATTTGACAGATTAGTATACATTGATTTTATGTTTTGAAGTTATTTATTGGAGGTATCCTAGGCTTTTGACAAAATAGTTTTCTTCTCGAACTACAACTCTTATAGCTCATTATTCAAGTCATTTCTTTTAAATAGACGGTGTTTCGATATATGTAGAAGTAAAATATTTTTTATGCTCATTTCTTTTGTTATTTTTAAAGCTATCATTTTCATACCCGGCTTATAACGCTCACCTTTAAGTATTGATTTTATTTTTTGTGTTAAAAGTGCGGGTTATGCAACGGATTTTACGGTACTTCCATTTTAAGAAAATTTAAACATATGTATATATTTAAAGGATATACATATGACCTACTTTACGTTTTCTGGAAAGAAATTCTAATATTTAGTGTAAAAACGGATCAAAAATACCTTCTGAAATGTATCTCTTTTTAGCAATTATGGGATTGATAATCCCTAGATACCCGATTGATATTCTCTACATCCCATGAGGTTTACTCTTTCTCTAAAAAAATGGGCTCTAGGGAAATGCTAGCAGTTTTCCCCTTGTTTTCGATTAATTTTCCTGTCAAACAATAACTGTATCTTGCTTCATTCAATTTGTGTTTATCCCGTATCTGTACATTTGTACTAATTACTTAAATAATACAAGCAGTTTCTTGTGCACTATTGAATGGTACATGTTTAGACTCTACTTCATTAGATATTGACAGATATCTTCAATTATATATATATAGAGATAGAGAGAGAGAGAGAGACAGACAGAGATTCATAATACGCAGACAAGTTACGTAACATTAACACTAGAACGTCCGTCGTGTCGATTGGACAGATGAGCCTGTTTAGTTCGTTCTCCTTTCTGCATTTTTGCAGGGCATTTCAAAAAATTTTGTGACATTAAATCATTTTTCATGGTGATTCATTCACAGAAAAAGATTTGTAGTTCTCGGTTATGTAGGGGAGAGATTTTATGAAATAAACCTAGAATGTGTGTAAGCTGGTGTCGTTTCGAAACCAAGGCAATTTTCATTATAAACAGCTGTCGTTCAGCAAAAGATAGTTTATTAAGTAGATACCATTAGTAAAACAAACTTTCAGAAGTAATTTGCACATTTTTTTTTTACCTAGAATGCAATGTTATTGGGTTCGCAGTGGAAATGAGTCAGTTATACTAAAATCATTTGTCGTTTATAGAATTGCTTATATGCTCATAAAAAAAATTCATTCGATTTTCGAATCTTGTGCAGAGCAGACACCCTGAAACGATGGCTCTCAGGAAAGGTCTAAGCCTTGATGAAATTGCCAATTTATTCCAAAAGCTTCGGGAGAATCAATGGGATGGTGGTGAGCTCTCTTGTTCTAATTTAGATTACAATTAAGACAACATAACATTAAATGAAAGTGACTGCAAAGAATTTGAAGAAGGCACAGATGATAATATGCCAGAAAACCTTTAAATATATGTCTCTAAGGATAGCAAAGAATAGATACCGCATAATAGTAAAATTCCTGGCAGTTTTGTGACTCGAAATGTTTTGCGTCAAACAGTGGTCCAACAAGCTTCGCAAAACATCAAGTCACCATCAGTTTTTTTTAAATGCTAGTTTTTTAATGATAATTTCAGTTTTATAATATATGATAATTACATTAAATAACATTAAAAAGTCTCAAAACTAAACCCTACTTGACTGTAGCCCTCCAATTATTTGGTTAGTATCAGTTATTTTATATATTTTATATCGCGATGCGTCGAAACGACATTGGTGGATTAAGAATAATTGAATACCCGTACGTTCAAGCGTTAATGTTTAAATAGGCCAAACAACAAAACGCAATTAGGAATGCAAGCAAAAAAGGAAAAAATATCAAAGGATATGAATGTAGCTAATAAATCAAAAATCAGTTTCTGAGTGAGGATGGAAATGTCGGGATTGAACTAAATTTTGATTGTACCTTTTTAACTTGTTAGAATTATATAAAAAATACTTTTCAAAAAAATATAATTAAAAAAAAATGGGAAGTGTTTTTACTGAACCTGCTAAAAATTTGAAAAATATCAAATTAGTATATAAGAAATACACATTAAAGATGCACGCACACAAACAAATTATATATGTATTATCATCATGATGAATTTGTGCAAATTATTATTAAAGAATTTCGATTTACTGATTAGTAGCTAAATGGCAAATTTATTAAAAATGAGACCTTTTCATTCAAAAGTAATATCGTTTTAAAATTCTCGTACACTTGGAAAATATCAACAAGATAGTACTACGCTCCAGAATATTTAATCGCTTTATTGGATATGTGATAAAAATAGTCATGTTTCGTTTTACTGCATTTTGATAAAGCTTTTCATAATGTAACCTTTATTTATCATTCTTACTTATTTGAAAAACCAATGTTTTTATAAAATAAAACTTTAGATATATTAATAAGTTCAATTCATTGAATTTAATTCGGTATTTGAAATGAAATATATTATTTCCTTTTTCATTCTTCTTTTGTAAATTATGTTTACATTTCTCGATACTGAAAAGCTTTTTATTTTATGGCAATACAAAATAATTTACTACCATTTTGATTTATCTCTCTCTATTCTGTTTACTCATGGAATCAATGATAAGAAACGCACTCATTTTTTTTTACTGTGCATAAGAGTTTGGAATGCGATTAGAATTTAAAATATATTTTTTATTCAAATTTGCAACAGTATTTCATTTTTTAAGCGTGTTTGTTTTTCTTGCAACTACAAACTCAATTTCTAACCTAATCAAAATATTTCATAACTTTTATCGTGGAATATATGTAATAGAAAATTATTTGAAGTGAAACACAGTTTAAGGGCTTCATTCAACTCCAAGTCTTGTTTATAAAATATTTTACCCATTATTTTTCTCTACAGATTTTACATCTATAAATTTAAATACTAACTTTATTTATATAGAAAATCTATTTTAAATATAATTAGATTAAATTAAAAAGCCTGTTTATGTAAAACAAATAAGAAATTTAGATTTGTATTTAATTATTTTATAAAAACTCACTAATTTGAAACCCTATTTTATTGTATATACAAGAGAAGTTCCTTCCAATATCTACTGGACTTTTAAAAGTAAAATGATTAAACATATTAGAAGTAGATAATATTTATATAATTATCTTTTTTAAATTTATAGTGCTTTATATACACTCAAGAGCCTAAACATTATGACCACCTGTCAATAACGAGTTGGCCCACCTTTGACACGCAACACAGCTTCAACCCGCCTTGGCATGGATGCCACAAGTCCTTGGTAGATGACCGGAGACAGATTGTACCAGATAATTAAGCAACGATCACGCAAATCCGAGATGTTGCGAATTGGTGGTCTTTGAACTCTGAGCTGCCGTCCCATGACATCCCAAATGTGTTCTATTGTATTGAGATCAGGCTAGTTAGGCGGCCAGGACATTAACTAGAATTCAGCATCATGTTCCTGGAACCACTCCAACACAATTTTAGCCTTGTGACACGGGGCGTTGTCCTGTTGGAACATTAAATTTCCAGCTGGAAAAACATAGGTCATGTAAGGGTGCAACTGGTCCTCAAGGATGTTCAGATACCCTGTAGCATTCATGGTCTGCTCTACCACAACAACGGGTCCCAGAGACGCCCAAGAGAACGTCCGCCAGAGCATAATACCGCCACCACCGGCTTGTGTATGACCTACTGTACATTGAGGAAGCAACTGTTCACCTGGAAGACGGCGTATCCTGATACGTTCATCAGCGTGATGAATGACAAATCGTGATTCATCTGACCAGGCAACTCTCTCCCACTGATCCATGGATCAATCGCGATGTTCCCACGCCCAGCGCAGGCGAAGTTGGCGATGACGCTTGGTCAGCAAAGGCACATGAGTGGGACGTTTGCTGCGTTGCCCCATATCCAACAGTGTCCGCTGAACAGTGTGCTCCGATACTATTCTACTTGGCCCTGTATTGTATTGGGCTGTCAGCTGAGCCACCGTCTGGCTCCGGTTTTGCTTCACCATGCGAGACAGTCTCCAATGACCTTTTTCTTTGATAGCGTGTGGACGTCCAACACCATGTCGGCAACTACTGGTTTCACCGTCATTCATCCACTGTTCATAAGTACTAACAATTGTAGATCACGATCATCCCACGGGTCGTGCAGTTTCGGAAATACTTAATCCGAGCCTTCGAGCCATTACAATCTGCCTTCTATAAAGGCGCTTAAATCCGAAGCCTTTCCCATCACACAGAATAAGTGAAAGAATGATTCGTCAGACTCTCCAGCAGCAGTTAAATACCACTTCCACCTGATCATGTGCCTTCCACGTCATCCAGGCGAGCTCATTGCAAAATGTAGGGGTGGTCATAATGTTTTGGCTCTTGAGTGTACAGTGCATTCGTATTTATGGGTTAAAAATCAATTTTCTATAGTAAAGAATTTATTTATGCGTCTACATTTGTGTGCTTTCAAATAAACATTTATCCTTTATTATTTTACTGCTTTTGCAGTATTTTAAAGTTGTTAGACTTTCCAATTTTGAAAAGACTATCTTATGTATTAGCCCAACACTTCACGCGCAGGGTATGTCATATCCACCGCCTCACTTTTTTCAAGATTCCATCTAAACCTTTTTCGAAAAATGAATAGTTTTTCGCACAGCTTAATTTAGGGTCAAATCCTTTGAGGAGCCTTAGCTTACAGGTGAATTTTAAAGGTATATTTTTGGATATAGCCTATTTGGGTATGTCATACCCTGCACGTAAATCGCCTGTAAAGTTTTAAATGAATGAACTCAATTTAAAATCTTTCTTATGTAATGACGTATTATTGTAGTTATTATGAAAAAATGTGATATTGAAGCAATTAAATATATATAATATTTAATAGATATAGTACAACAGTATTTTCGGATGAAGAAAAACTCCTTGCTGGGATGATAAGGACAAATCTCATGATGAAAAGTATAATAGCAAATATGATACTTCAACTGAAATATATCCAGATAATTAAGATGAGGGAGCAATTATCGCCCTTGATAAAACGACGCAACATATCAATGGCTAGAAAATTTAACCGTTAGTCTATGGCAATATTTTTTATGTTGGTGAACGTTGCGACAATAAATGCTCAAATTATTCCTTTAAGTAGTCAGAAACCACCTACTAAGCATCGAACCAGACGCTGCTTTCTGAAGTGTTTTGGATTTCGATTAACAGAAAAAAGGAAAAAGACAGCAAGCAATGCTTCTACGAAATTTTAAAATATAAATTAAGCTCCAGTGAAAAACATCACACTCACTCGCGACGAAGACTAAAAGAGTGCATAAATAATGTACTGAATGCCGTAATAAAAAGAACAAAGGAGGAAAGCTTATTTGCTTATTACTTGAGGAAAGTGTAATAAGCAAATTATATGTCCTACCTTTCTTCCTTTTTCACCTTTGTATAAAAATTTTATGGTAAAAACAGAATGCAAGCACCTTTGGGTATGAGATGCCCTGCGCGTGAGAAGTGCCGGGTTAACAATAAAACTAACTACTTATCTATCCTAAACTTCTAAGCATAACTTCCTACACAAGGTATATACACACAAGGTATGTTGCTGAAAGAAGTTATTATAGACCACACACAGAGTATAGAAAATAATAATTATTCCCTGGCAATGGATACATTCTAGACAAGTGTTCACCAAATCGTCCACCATGAGCTATTAGTTGCTCGCAGGGGCAATTTCAGTAGATCGCGTTAACGCTAACGATACTAAAAATATTCACATAAATATACTCATTAATGAACACTTGCACTACTGTCGAAATGGTAGTCTAACAGTTTTGTAACGAATTGTTATTAACTTCAAAGATTTTCCTTAGCTTTGCTGTTAATATTATAAATCCTTATTATGTATCAATACAAACTTTTACTTGCTATAATGCTAATTTAAAGTAGAAAAACGTGTTACTTATCTGAATAATGTTGCTTCAATCAAAATGTAACAAGTTATGTCTATTCAGGATATTAATGCGACTTCGTAAGGATCATTGCTGAATAATAACAGCACAACGAGTACAAAATGGAGAAAAAAAAAGAAAGAAAGCAGATGGCAGAGTAACTAGTGTGTAAAAACCATTAATATGCCTTCCCAGTACGAGATGGATGTATAGGTGAATAAAAATGTTTATCTCTTTCAATAGACAGCAGATGTTATTTCCTTTTTGGCAGGCATCATTAGTTTATTTTAACCGTCCATCAATATTCTGGCTTCTTATTAGGGAATGGCAATCGCGATGAACTGAAGTAAAAGTAAATGCTATTCTAGTCTAGAAGAAATATTGAAAAGAAGTCGAAAATACATATTAGAGTGGAACAATTTCATGGAATATTTTGAGAAAAAAGTACAATTAATTTTTATTAGATTTAATTTGAAAAAAATACATACTGTTTTCATATTTAACATTAAAACGGATTCAGATTGTAAGTGAGTTACTTGTTTCTTTTCCCTTCAAATTTAAAAGTGTTATTCATCGACTGTTTTTTCAAGCTGGAATGTCGTATATTTGTATCCTCTTAATAATATGTAAAATAGTTAATAATTATCTAAGTATTTCTCTCTCTCTCTCTCTCTTTGTCGTTTTCAATCAATCAAATTGTTTGCTTAGTCAAATAAGGTTTTATAAGTTTTTACAAAGTCGTCATGAATCGGGAAAGGAAGAGGTTATTCCCTCAAAAAATAGTTCTCATAATAACTAAATTAGCTTATATTTTTATTTTAATTCTTTAATTTGACGTAACACTATTATTACACGAACAAACAGAGAATAAAATTTACAAAATCTAAAACTAGCACAGTGAATTAGAAATCTTCTTTTCTTCATCTTCAAAATCAAAACAAACTTGCAGTTCCACGAGCATGCGTGAATTGTTTTCATGGAAAAATTGGCTTTGGAAGAAGAATTTTAAATACATAAATCTTACTTTAGTCTTAAAGAAAAGCTCAGAGTTTTGCTTTATTTTCGAACAGCTTAAACTTCTGCTTCAAAAGTTTTTTTAAATTATGCAAAATTTATTTCAATTCAAAAACTTTGTCAATTTTGTACAAATGTATTAAAGAGAATTTTGTATTTTATTTATGGTAGATTATTCTTTAGGGTAATCCAGTGGACTGTACAACTTCGACCCAAAAGCAGTATAATACCAATAGCGTATTTTGAACATTCTTTTAACGCATATTTATTAGTACTACTTTACAGAAAAAATGCAGGGATGAGAATGATAAGATGTATGAAATATAACTACGTTCTACAAGTAAAATAAAGTTAAAAAGAGTTTAAGAAATTTTTTTGCTGTTTTACTAAAGCAAGTAATGTAGATATCGGAGTATTAGTTCCATGGGCATGGGTTATGGCATTAATTAAAGACATCACCCTAGTAAAACTGTGATTAGTATAGTAACAACATCCTAAATAGCACTATGTAGTCCCACTTCTTTAAAATTTCCCAGAAGAGTAAAAGCAAATTTCTGTGGATTGGTTTCTTTCACCAAAATCAGGCAGTGAAACTTAATACTGATAAGACGGGAAAAAGTACCAAGTCATAATCATGTACTGATATTTCGGAATGAGTTCATCTTCTAGGTCGGGGTCAATGACCTTCCTGATGGAATGTGCCAAACAAATCCACCAATATGATGCAGGGGTCCTCACAGCAGGAAATATTATTTGAAACAATTCGATTCGCATGGCAATGCACACGAAGTTGAGAGATATAGTTCAAGAATCCTGATTTACAGTTTTATTAAATATTATTTATGCATTATTTAAAGTTATTTATAGACATAAAAATAAACATATCCGATCTATCCGATCAACATAAATAAATAATTGAAATCGTACATATAATTTGTATTGTGCATCTTTTAAATTTGATAATATTAATAAAAATATACATATACATATATATATATATATAAGTATTCCGTCAATATAGTTAAGTATTTTAATGCTACCATTTTGTCAATGCACTTTTCCATTTTATATCGCAATGTCTGGTGACTTTATATTTCATAAAATTTTGAATGTTCAGGTGAGTCGTCTACTAAACAAGATATCAATGATTGGCATGGCCAAGTAATTTTAGCGCGTTTTTCACATGTTGTATTTTACAATAATGCAACTAATGAACTTTTTACTAACAGAAAGTAGTGTGTGTACTGTACCACTCCTCTAAATGTACTAATACTGAGCTGAAAAGAAATAATGGCACAAATCTGTAGCAGCACTATAAAAAAGTAAAAACTAGCGAAATTCAGGAAATTTGTAAGAAAATTCGGGAAAACTATGGGAAAACTTAAATATGATTCGGCTCATCTAGGGCACAAATGCGACCCAATGCCGAAAACTCGAGGTCAATGGGTTGCTTATTGGCTGAGAAAAAGGTAGGACAAAATATGGAACGAAGACGAAATTTGCGTCCTAATAGCGCTTTTGTTCCACTACGTGAAAAACGCGCTAAAAATACTTTTCATTAAAAAAAGATTTGTTCACTTAAATATGTAGATCCAAAAGCGAAATGCAGAGCACACGGAATTTTCTCTCGTCAAACAATTAATTTCCCCAGAAATGACATACAACAATTTAAAATGGCTGTCAATATATTGTTAGAGTTATCTTCCAGTTATTTTATAATTATTCCGTAAATTTTTCTTTCCGTATTTCTGAAGATGTTCGTTCAATAAGCTGCGTTTTAAAATTGCCAACTTTGTTTAAGAACAAACTAATTTGTAGAGAGATGAAAAGTGACATTTGTACCGAGTGCCAAATTTGGTTTACGGATGATATAAGTTGTCGACCCCTGTTCTAATTAATAAAACTTGAAGATTACTTATTTTTTCAACCATCTGTTTCGGTTTATCCATCAAAAGACTAAAATACTATACTGAACAAATATCATGTGTTTGCTTTTATGTGTTAGTTCTTAATTATAAAGTCTGTTTTCATTTATTTCTATAATTCATCCCAACTAAACATATGAAATCAAGATAAAAATAGCTTGGTTCTGAAGCGGAACAAGTAAATCCTACTTCGCTTCACTTATCCTAGAAAAACTGCCTTCATTCGTGTTAACTTTGACTTGGTAGATCAACTCTCTGAAAAATTAAGTTCATGAATATTCGATATTTATTATTTCTTACCTGATAATCACACAAGTAAAATAGTACATCCAACGAAATATAAAAGTAAGAGTTTATAGAGAGAGAGATTTAAAAACACAAAAAACTGATAGGAAATGTATTGGCATGTAGAGAACCACCAATAATCAATTCTAATATAAAATAAAATATATTTAATTTTATTAAACATGTAGCGCCCTCTTGTGATTGTGTGTAGATATTTGAGTAACTCTACATTTAATACTAATGATGAAGGGATGAATGTGATTAAAGGTGAAAATATATAAAAAAAATTGAAACCTCATGTAGGTACTATTAAAATTTGTCATTTAACTTAAGCCCATTAGACTTGTAACCGCAAAGAAAAAGAATAGGGAATGCATGTTCACAATACAATAACTAATAAAATTATTAGATTCAAAAACATTTTATATCTATCCTCAAGAAAAAACAATTGCGATTAATAAAGTTAAAAAAATAATATTTCTCTATATAGAAATTGATATATGTATTTGCTTCAAGAAAATACCAACAATTAACATAATAACAGTATAAACAAATTAAAATCTATAAGAAAATATAAAGCTCATAATCTTACCAACCCAACTAATCAGTGAAAGCATGTTTAATAAGCAAATGTTAACTGTATATTAGAAAAAGTAGTTCTAAACCTAAGATAATTATAGCCATGATAGAATAGTCTTAGCCACAGTAGTACTAAAGCAAACCCCTGGCCTTAGAAACCAGGATTGCAAGTTTATATATATATACAAAACTCATAAATATGTAAATATATTTATAAAACCTAAGATAACTAAGATAAAATAGTAAGAAGTATTAGACACAGCTTTACGAACCAAAATTGCAGCTTTATACAAAGTTTTGCGGCCAGCCTATCTTCACCTGTATTTGCCAATACTCTGGGCCATAGGGAAAGAGAGAGTAAGTAATATCAAGAGAGTTTTAACTATTGCAAATAAAAATACAATCTATTAATATAAATATAATACTTATATATAGAGTTAACTTTTTTTAAGTCTGTTTCATTTCAATGGTGCATCTTATAATATTTTTTTAAAAAAGCATACGCAATCAGTTAAAGTGTATACTTTTATTTTAATTTGAGCTGAACGAATTGATTTCGTAATAATGAATACAATATTTTAAAATAAGTGTTTATTAAAAATTCGGAATTTGTAGTTGAATGTATTCTTAATGAATCCAATTAAGATAAATAAACACGGTCAATGAGTAATCTTATACTGGAATTACAAAGATATAAAGATAAACTGGCCCATTATATAAGACACATAACTAATCTCAAATTAAGTATATTTAAACCAATATCAGGGCTTTCTCTGTATGATTGTGTGGATTTAAGAAGTGCACTGTTTCTCAAACTATAATTTTAATAAGGAGCGAAAAGAGATTGAATCTTATTAATAACCTGACGTTGCGAATTCCCGCCGTGCTTAGATGACAGCGCAAGACATGCGAATCCAACAGATTGGACATGACGCAATCTGCTATTCATAGATTTAAGCAAATGACTACAATGTCAGTCAATAGAATAGATTATCACTTAATTCTCTAATATTTGGTATGGAATGTGCAAACATAATGTTTGTCAAGGTAGCTAAATGATTACTAAGGGATTTTCGCAGTAGAGGATTTGTACTCCAGAAGTACTCCATGTGTTGAGTTACAGAGAAAATAATGGGCATTGATACGTATATTGTTTAATTTAGAGAGAGAGTAAATAATAATATTGTTATGCTCAGTAAAAAAATCACCTATTTCCTTTAGTTAAAAATTTGCTTAAATTTGTCTCTGATTCATCGAAATGTATTGGAAACTTTTGTATAATTACTCAGTGAAACATACGAGAATATATCTTGATTTTATTTTAATCTGTAAAAAATATAAAGCTAAGTAAAAGTATAAAAGTAAAATCTTACCAACTCAACTTATTATCGAAAGTATTTTTAAGAAATAATATCTTGAAAAAATAATGTGTTCCAATGTCTCTCAAACTGTGAGGTGCGTAATAATCCCTCTTGGGGGTTTCGAGAATATAGAAAACACGAAAATAACAGATTTAAAATAATTATCAAGTAAAACAAAATACATTCTGACTTAATAAAAAATAAAATACATATTCACACTGATATAAAATATTTATAATTGAATTAGTACTCGGTAAAAGTATTTGGTTGTTGTTGTTCTTGTTGCTAATGCCACCTGTCTGACGTAGTCAGATCAAGGCCCACGAAATTCATCAGGGCATCGGTCTGTATTGTGCGCCTGTCGTTAGCCGTAGCTTTGAGCACCATGCAGGTGACAGTAAGATTTGGCTCAGTTCCACCCCAATTTTGAGGAAATATACACTGGGAGTGGTTAGGGTTTCCCACCTCTCTTCCCCTTCCACCAACCACACGAGGAAAAAGTATTTGAGTACACGAGTATTTGGTAATTAATTTATCAATAAAAAATTAAAAACAAGTTTATAGAAATTTCTAGTGACTTTTCTAGGCTTGTAATATATAGGATTATGCAAAAAATATAATACTTTTGATAATTTGTGCAGTTTATAACTAAA
Organism: Trichonephila clavata; assembly: GCA_019973975.1. NCBI lineage: Eukaryota > Metazoa > Arthropoda > Arachnida > Araneae > Nephilidae > Trichonephila > Trichonephila clavata. The sequence goes on from BMAO01037905.1 coordinate 134,919, forward strand.
GTCTCATTGCAGCTTTAGCAACGAATACACTTTTTTGCATTCAATTCATAGTTGATGTATGTGGGGGTGCGATGAAAATTATGCCGGAAAAATGGGTTGCAAATAGTTAAAGTTTGAGAAGGACTGATGTATACCAATAGTTTTTAATAGTTTAAACTATAAATTTAGGCATTTTCATAAAAGTCGGCAAAAAATACCTAAAAGATCATTTTATTTGACTATTTTTTTTAATTAAGATAGTTATTCAATTCATACTATTAGTTCACTTTCCCTATATATATATATATATATATATATATATATATATATAAAGCCACCCATCCAGTATAGTGGTTAGTGACGCTGACTGCGGTGCCGTAGGGCCTGGGTTCGAATCCCGGAGAAGGCATGGATGTTTGTAAATGTATAGTGACTTCACAGCATGGGGTACTCTAAATAGCCGTTGTGCCGCAAGTCCTCTCGTGTGGTTGGTGGAAGAGGAAAAGAGGTAGGAGGCCACTGACCACCCTCAGGGTGATCTCCCTCAAAATTGGGGTGGTCTCCTGTATGGTGCTCAAAGCTAATGCTAACGATAGGCGTAAAAGTCTAGCCCTTAATCGCAATGAATTTCGTGGACCTTGATCTGATGTTACTGTCGATCAGGTGGCATATGCAACAACAACAACATATATATCTTATTCAAATTTTCAAACGTTAATAAAACAGTATTTATTCACATCTACACTGCTGGCCACCGTAAATGCAACACCAAGAGATAGAACAACAAAATTTATTTTGTAGATAACATGTTGAACAAGTATCAAATGATTAAATTTATAGACTTCTGTGAAGTGTGGTTCCTGCCAGAATCAGTAGCCACCATTGTTGGAGATCACCGCTGCCAAACGCCTCGGCATTGATTCAAATAGACTTTGGTTGTGTTCTTGGGGTACAGCAGACCAATCAACTTCCACACGTTGCCAAAGTTGATTTGATGTGGCAGCTGTGGGTGTAATATTGGTCAATCGTTGAGCAACCATGGACCATATGTTTTCTATCGGTGAAAGATCCGGACAGCGAGCCGGCCAGAGACGCAATTCAATCTGGTGATTGACGAAGAACCTTTGGACAATGCGTGTCACGTGTGGTCGCGCATTATCCAGTTGAAATATGGCTGTGGCCAAGCCCTGAAGGTGAGAAAGGACAACTGCCTCCAACACTTCGGAGATGTAGCGCTGGCTGTTTAAAATACCGGCAATGCATACTAGAGGAGTGCGAGAGTGATATCCAATACCGCCCCATACCATAATACCCGGAGTAGGACCAGTGTGGCGGTGCATAACGCAGCTGTTCAGCATCCTCTCTCCACGTTGTCTCCAGACTCGAATCCGACCATCGTGGTGTTGCAGAAAGATAAGTGACTCGTCAGTAAAGACAAGTTCATTCCATTCTGCCACCTACGTCCTTCTTTCACCGCTCTATTGGCGGCGTAGACGCCTGTGGTTCTGTGTCAAGGGTAGACCAAGCAATAGACGTCTTGCGGATAGACCACTCTTCTGAAAAAGGAGTGGAATGGTACGCGGGGACACTGAATGATGCGTTACAGACTCAATGTGCTGTGCTATGGTTCGTGATGTGACTGAGCAATCTGTCACTGTCATGCGCACAATTTGCCTGTCCTCACGTGAAGTGTTGCACTGAGGTGGATGCGATCAACCACGTCGGTCCGTCGTACCCTCCTGCATCCAACGGGGACATATCCGCATTACAGTTGTTTGGTTTCATTCAACACGACTACCAATTTCCCTGAATGATAATCCACAATCTCGGTAGGCCACTATCCTTCCTCGGTCGAACTGGGATACTTGATCAAACGCTGATCGCTGTTTTCTACGAGACATAACTGATCGTTTTCTCAAAAAACCACAAGAAAAACATAATTGCCGAACTTGAAATCTTTGAAATCTCCAAGCCTTAAATAGATCTTTGAGGTAGCCCCACAGGCGTGCGTGATGTGTGTCTGCACAGAAATTCTGATCATATGCATATCTCACCTCCACTAATGCATGTTGTAAATTTCATGTTATTTGCGTGCTTCCTTCAGAGTGTGGCATTTACGGTGGCCAGCAGTGTATATTCAAGTGAAAATACATTTTTTAAAACTTGTAATGGATGATATTTCCCGCTATACATCTTTTTTCAAATATTAATCCATTCATTAAATTTTATTTTTTAATTTTAAACTTATCCCGCGTTATTTCTGAAGAAGACTTTAAATGCAACAGATGGCACTTGTAAGATTTTCTAACAAATAAGGAATTTTTTTTTCGTAAGGTCTACATTTATTAGTAAATTAGAAGAATGTAGGGGGGGATCAAATAAATGACCATTTTTATATTTTTCACTCAATTCTCTATTTTTCTACTGTAATATTTTGCTGGTTGAATTGTTTACCGCAGTGACCAAATAAATTTTGGATATAATAGAATTTTAGTACCTGTGATGATAGAACTATTATTCTCATTGAGGATCTAAGCACTTGTCGCTCAGGAGTGTTTCTATTAACGTCGCACTAATATGCAACATGAAGGCTATTCCTGACGGATCTCTTCATTTCGAACCTTTGTCATGTAATAAGAAAGGCTCCCCTCTTTAAAGTATTACATTACATCAAAGGGAATCTTTACAAATTTCCGGTTTATCAGTGCAGGTGGTTCTTCTGTGGCTCTAAGTCTCGATCTCATGACTTGCCGTCCATGAGTTAGAAGCGCCTGGCTATTCAGGCTGCTTGCGCTCAGATGGTGGAAGAGGTAATAAATGCTAGGAGAGATTAAAAATAGCCAGTGATTACATTTGGCTTATTAGAACATGATTTGTCGTGGACGATTTTCTGATCTTACTTAAATAATCTCATCCATTTAATATCCTCCATTTTTCTATCACCGCACACCGTTCACATATTTGGTGATTAATATCTACAATTTTCATGTTTTTTGCTTATCAGAACAGGATCGCTGATCGCATTTCATAGTCGGAGGGACATCGATGTTTTTTTTAAACATTTTAGAGCCCTTTCACACGAATCAACTTGTGTCGCCGATAAAAAAAAGGAGTGGACAGAGCTAGTTTTTAAACGAAATCGCCTAGTTCCTTCACACGCGGTCAACTCACGCTCACTGCTGTGACACTACTTCAATCTCTTGAAAACCACGTTCTTCTCCATTCACGCAGACTCAACTACACTGCTGACCACCGTAAGTGCAACACGCTGAAGGAAGCACGCAAATAACATGAAATTTACAACATGCATTACCGAAGGTGAGATATGCAAATGATTAGAATTTCAGCACAGACACACATCACGCACGCCTGTGGCGCCACCTCAAAGCGCTATTTAAGGCTTGGAGATTTCGACGATTTCAAGTTGGGCAATTGTGTTTTTATTGTGGTTTTTTCAAAAAACTATCAGTTATGTCTTGTTGAAAACAGCGATCAGCTTTTGATCAAGTATCCGAGTTCGACAAAGGAAGGATATAGTGGCCTACCTTGATTGGGGATTATCTTTCAGGGAATTCGGTAGTCGTGCGCATGCGCACGTGTTGAACGAAATCAAACAACTGTAATGCGGATATGTAACCGTTGGATTAGGAGGGTACGACGGACCGACGTGGTCGATCGCATTCACCTCAGTGCACCACTTCACGTGAGGACAGGCAAATTGTGCGCATTGAAGTGACGGATCACTCAGTCACATCACGAACCATAGCACAGCACATTGAGTCTGTAACGCATCATTCAGTGCCTGCGCGTACCATTCCACACCATTTACAGCAGAGTGGTCTATCCGCAAGACGTCCATTGCTTGGTCTACCCTTGACGCAGAACCACAAACGTCTGCGCCATCAATGGTGCGATGAAATAAGGATGTGTGTGGCAAAATGGAATGAAGTTGTCTTTACTGACGAGTCACGCATCTTTCTGCAACACCACGATGGTCGGATTCGAGTCTGGAGACACCGTGGAGAGAGGATATTGAACAGCTGAGTTATGCAACGCCATACTGGTCATGCACCGGGTATTATGGTATGGGGTGGTATTGGATTTCACTCTCGCACTCCTCTAGTACGCATTGCCGGTACTTTAAACAGCCTGCGCTACATCTCCGAGGTGTTGGAGCCATTTGTCCTTCCTCACCTTCAGGGCTTGGCCACAGGCATATTTCAACAGGATAATGCGTGACCATACGTGACACGCATTGTCCAAAGATTCTTCGTCAATCACCAGATTGAATTGCTTCCCTGGCCGTCCCACTCTTCGGATCTTTCGCCGATAGAAAACATGTGGTTCATGGTTGCTCAACGATTGAGCCAGATTACACCCCCAGCTGCCACACCAGATGAACTTTGGCAACGTGTCTAAGTTGCTTGGTCCGCTGTATCCCAAGAGTACATCCAAAGTTTCTTTGAGCAATGCCAAGGCATGTGGCAGCGGTGATCCGCAACAATGGCGGCTACTCTGGCAACAGATTCTGGCAGGAACCACACTTCACAGAAGTCTATAAATTTAATTATTTGATACTTGGTCCACATGTTATCTGCAAAATAATTTTTGTTATGCTATCTCTTGTCTCTCTTGGTGTTGCATTTACGGTGGCTAGCAGTGTAGATTGTTACTAAGTAAGCTATGCTGCTCACTCGCAGCTACTTGTGTGTTGAAAATGTAAAAAGCTTTTTACTGCTTCCTCTGACTCCATCATTGTACCGATGAGTATGGCATTTTCTTTTCCCCTTCGTCACTCCCTTTTCAATCTATTTTTTATTCGTGTGTGAAAAGAATTCTTTTTTCTCACATTCAAGGTGTGATGACAGCAGTTGACTGTTTGACAGGCACAGAGTTGCCTCGTGTGAAACCAGCCTTAGCTACAGACAAACTATGAAGCATACAGACTGACACCGTTAATGTAAATGGTGTTGGATTATGTGCAAATGATGCCGAAAACCCGAGAACACATTTACTTTTACGAACTCCTGAAATTTCTAATGGTATCCCAAAAATGCTTCAAACTTTCAATTAATTCAGTAACGGTGCATTACAGATTTGTGCTAAGTTTTAGATGACAAACTTGGTATTTATTGATCTTACATTCAATAAATTAGTTTGTTGATATGGATAATGCAAATATTAATTTCTCTTGATGAATTATAATATATTTTTATTTCTCTTGATGAATTATAATGTATTTTAATTTCTCTTGATGAATTATAATATATTTTAATTACACTTGATGAATTATAATATGTTTTAATTTCTCTTGAAGAATTATAACATACTTTAATTCTCTTAATCCATGCTTTGACATTGATAATTCTTTCTTAATCATCTATCCAAACAATTTTAGAACCTATTTAAATCCTTGTTTTGCCTAATTTATTTCTTTTCCATATCTAAATATGCGGTTTTTTAAGAAAAATAATTTTTGTTATGGTACTTAAAGTTTGATTGATATAATGCTATTAGAAATAATTAATAGATAACTCAAAATTATGTATATAATGCCACATATATCATGATGTTTGGACTGAAATAAATATTGAGTTTCTATATATTTATAAACATTTTACTTTTGCTCTGAGAAGAGAACAGTATACAAAACGAAAATTTGTACTACATCTATGTAACAAGAGATTTTAATTCCTTGTTAATTAGGCGAATTAACATGCTACTTAATTAAAATACTTTTCTTAGTTACTTAGTCGTTACGAATTATAAAATAAAAATTTTTGCTAATTATTACACTACAATGTTTCAAAACTGTTAAATTTATTATAAGATTACTGTTAATTAGGTTGTATACTTTATGTATGAAATTTAGTTCTTAAAGTTTATTATGGATACAAGCCATTTCATGTTTGCCCAAAGTCATTTCTCACTTATTGATTCCTTTCAATTATAAAAAGGATACCTCAAAATACATAACTACGATCATTATAAATTAGCTGTAATTTAGTGGAAATTGGATTCTTAAGGATCACAGGGGTGTTAACTTCGTCTTGGAGACTGAAAATATAAACAATTTTAAAATAGATTTAATTCTTTGAAATTGAAACTTAAAAAATTCGAATCTTTTACACATTATTTATAAGGGAATGAAGCTTCAAAAGTTTCAAATAAGTGTAAAATTTTAAAATATAATCGTAATTTTTTTAAAAAAATTATAAGCAAGAGATAGGAAACATTTTTGTAAGAAATATTAATTAAGTTTCACGCTTAAAAGTTAAAGGAAGTTCTGGAGTATAATCTGATTTCATAATTAGCAAAGCAGGCCCCGATACTGAATATCCGTAATAAAAAAATGGGAATTTCTACATTTTAATGGTATTCTGATTCAAATTCTTATCCAGTCTGACGATTTGACGGGCCGCGGTAGCCTAAGGGTCATGTCCATGGGTTTGTAGCAGGAGCATCATGAACTTGAATCTTAGCACCACTGAAGACCCACCGTTTAGAGTGGCTTACATTTCATTTCATGCTTTGAAATTCGAAGATTAGATGCCATTAGTTCTCGCATTGATCTAAAGGAGTATTTAGTCTATTCTTTCATCGCAAAGAAGTACTTTTCGTTTAGTATTTTATCATACTTTGTATGTAATATTATTTAAAACAATATTGAATCAAGTAAAATATGTTTATTGTTTGTAATTTTGCATTTTTTTCATATATAATAAAAATAATGCGTTTATTTATTTATTTACAAATTTACCAGAATTTCATGTCTTTGATTGTTTCAAAATTAATGGATTAAGGGGGTCACTTCACCCAGCATTTTTCCTATCTCTGTAATGTTAAAAATGACCAAACGTAAGGAACATTTTTGAAAAATTGACCAGTTGTACAGTCATGAATTTTTTTTTGTAGATTTATTACACTGTTTTTATTATTTTAATGAGAGTTTTTTTTGAAATTTTGATTTGTTTTTTTTTTTAAAAATTCATACGTGGACTAACACATCAAAAATTTTAAAACGTTGAAAATTCTTGTACATTTTAACCCATAATTTTTTTTGAATAATTTTTTTGACAAAATCTCTCATTAAAATATTTATTTGTATAATATTAATATATGTGTAAATTTTCAAAGCTATTAAATAAGTAGTTTTTTCAAAAATGTTCCTTTTGTGTTGAAATTTACACTTTTGAGAAATAGTGATTTAAAGTAAAAACTTACCATTAACTAAAACATACCAGAGCCTTAACTTGGATTGCTGGGATCTCCTGCAAGATCATCTTCTTATCTACATTTTAAATGTCTGTTTTTAATTCTGGCTTCTTTTGTTCTTTGTAAAACTGCCTTTCTTACTTTCCTTATATGTGCATTTTCCCTCTATCTCCGTAATGTTGAAAATGACCAAACATAAAGAAAATTTTTGAAAAATTGACCAGTTGTACAGTCATGAAATTTTTTTTGCAGATTTATTACACTGTTTTTATTATTTTAATGAGAGCTTTTTTCAAATTTTGAATAGTTTTTTTTTAAAAAATTCACATGTAGACTAACACATCAAAAATTTTAAAACGTTGAAAATTTTTGTACGTTTTAACCCATAAATATTTTTTGAATAATTTTTTTGACAAAATCTCTCATTAAAATATTTATTTGTATAATATTAATATATGTGTAAAATTTCAAAGCTATTAAATAAGTAGTTTTTCAAAAATGTTCCTTTTCTGTTGAAATTTACATTTTTGAGAAATAGTGATTTTAAGTAAAAACTTACCATTAACTAATACATACCAGAACCACAACTTGGATTGCTGGGATCATCTGCAAGATCATCTTCTTGTCTACATTTTAATTGTATATTTTTAATTCTAGCTTCTTTTGTTCTTTATAAAACTGCCTTTTCCGCTTTTCTTATATGTGCATGATCAGCTTCTTGCAATGCTCGACATGTGTAAAATCCAGGTTGAATATTTAATGTATCTAAAACTTTTAATTTGGTAATGAAGCCTTGATTATACAAAGATATAGCTTCATATACTCCAGTTTTTAAAGTACCCAATTGTACAAAAACAGTTTTTGGAATTATGGACCAGATAACACTATTTAAGCTTTCATTACAATTTTGAGTTTTACCGTGCAAGCATCTAGACAGAAGTTTAGGGTTTGAAAGATCTCTAAATACCTTTTTTATGCAATTCATAATTGCAATAGGTAAGTTGTGTTTATGTTTGTATGTATCCCCTTTCAGTATAGACTTATTATATCCACACCACGAATAATCTCCCATGGGGCATAAACCATGTTGTGGATTCAAATCTGTTGAGATTTTATGAAAAAATGTAGCCCAAATAGCTTGTTTCATGGCTGACAAATTACCCGAGTTATTTCGAATAGCCAAACCATAGTATCTTTGCAATTTGTCTATTTCTGCATCTGTCAATCTATTACGGCCTCCTAGAGATTTTTTGTCCTCGAGCTTTGTACTTTTTAATTTTGATTTTAATGCCCTGAGTCGTGTCCCCATCCTTTTTTCAACATGACCAACACATTCTAATTTTTCAATGTTGACATTTTTGTAAGGTTTAGATTCTAAAACTGCTTTGTATGCTTTAGAGTCCCCATCACCCAAATATTGTGTATATCGTAAATTATGTAACATCTCTGAGCGATGGAAGATACGAAGGCACCTTCAACTTCCATTCCTCCACTATTTCCGAAGTAATTTGCCGAACACTCATCACTATGTACATTGCCGTTAAAATGGCATGAGCATTTCCTCGATAATATTTCGGCATCAACAACTTTCCCAGTGTCCATACTAACTGCCGTAACAACACCATTTAGAGAAGTATGGCCCCTTTTCTGCCAGGTACCATCTATAGCCACAGGTACATTTGGGTTACCATTATTAAATGATATTGCTTCGGCAGCAGCTAACGCCATAGACACTTTAGCTACTTTTTCTGTCGCATGATTTAATGCATGCATGGACTCGTAAAACCGCTTTGGTGGAGGTGGCAAATTCATAACTCCACAAAATATTTTTGCAGCTGCTTCTCCTTTTCCAACTGACCTCATAGCATACGCAAGTCTAGTGTTCACCTCATACATTTTTGTATCTTTTTTATTAACTACAATTTTAGTAAACCTGGTATTGAGAACAGGTTGAATAAGACCACAAAAGTCACAGCATATTAATAACTCTGTAGCCAAACCCTGAATTTGGCGACCAAATTTGATGTTGATACCTTGTTTTTTACATTTTACACATAATATATGTTGTTTCAAGGCACTAGAAAACAGTGGAATGTCAATTATTTCACAAAAATTTTCAGATGAATCTAAAAATGAAACATACTCATCATTAAACTTACCTAATTTTGATTTTGACGATGAATTCTTAAGATACGTAAATGGAGGTTGTTCTACTTCATTGAAGTCCTCAGAAGATGGACTATCTTTACAATTTCCTCCAAACTTCCTTTTTTTAAACGTTTTGTTACTTGAACGAGGCATATTATTCAGTTTTTGTGCCTTTATATCTGATCAAAATGGAGAATATTGGCTATATTTTACGAGATAAAAAGCAGCACGTGAGTTACCAGATAGTAAACAAACAGCTACAACTAATCACTTCACTTCTTTCCAAATGAGTTGCCGATCAAAATAAATTCTTTTAATCAATTTAAGTTATTTGACAAGGCTGAAAAGTAGCATGTATCATTTGTTTTGATTTGAAAGGGGCGTGGCAATCAGTTGTTTTGAGATTTGACAGATGTAAACAACTTTTTAAAAAAATTTTAAAAATACTTCTAATTCAGCTAGAACAAAAATTTAAACTGTATCAGAAAAAGAAAGAGTGGTATTGTATTTTTCAATCAAATTTGAAAAATCGATTTTCTGATCGATTTTTGTGAATTGACCCCCTTAAGATATTTAAATGTTAATGATAATACAATTTAGTTAAGATAACATGTGAGTGCTTTCTTTCTTATAATTATTAACTCAATATTTAACAGAGAGAAATAAAAAAAGAAAATTTCAGATTAGTTGAAAACTGTACAGGAAAATAAAATGGTTCATTAAAATTTTTAATTATTCATAAAAATTATTTTAGATTATATTAATAAAAAAGTAATAAAAGTCATTGTTGAAACCTATACAACAGTACCAATAATAAATTCTCAAAAGGCTAGGGATCTAAAAACTAGGAATAAAATCATGTAAGTTATATATTTTTATTTTTTATTTGGTCAATGAAACAGATCACGTTATCCTCCAACAAGAACTTTCTAAAAATCTATGAAATAACGGATGGATTGTATGTACATACAAATAAATTGAGGACTATTGAATAATAGTGCATGAATTCAAATAACTTTTATATATATATATATATATATATATATATATATATATAAGCAGCAATGCAGCTAAGTCAGAGATGTTGATAATACTGTAGCATCCATTATTTTATATATTTTATATTTAACTCTATTATTTTAATATTTCATATTTCCTTTTAAATTCTGCTGTCTGGTTATCTTGCAATTTCAATTTTCTTTTCAGTTTTATTTATATTTATCCATCTCTCTCTTGTAGAGAAATTTTGATTATATATATATATATATATATATATATATATTACAAAAATATACAAAAATAGTTATATACCTAAGATAACTATAGTCATGATATAGAATAGATTTAGCCACAGAAATACTAGAGCAAACTCCTAGCCTTAGGAACCAGGGATGCATATATATATATATATATATATATATATATTCATATCTATAGTTTTGCGATAATGTAGTTTTAATCAAAAGCTAATAAACATATTATTTCTAATATGAAAGTTTTCTTAACTATAATGTGCTTTGCATAAAGTCCCGCTGTTTTTTCCACCCTTCTTTTTTTGGTTTGTTTTAAAATATGAACATTTATATCGAAAATATGAACATATGAGTGAAACAAAAAACAAAAAGCATTTGAAAAAGGCATTATTATAAAAACCTGAAAATTCTGACTATATTCCTTAAAAAAAAGTATTAGAACAAACTTGTTTGCTTTATGACACAAAACATGCAAACTTGTGGAGATAAAACCCCAATTCATCTTCTTTGTTATTAACAAAAGTTTTTATTACATTTTATACTAGAGATTTTTACGATACTATGCTCGAGTGAAGTTTTAGTAAATATTAGAAGCAATTCTGAAAGTTTGAAGATATAAGTTTTTCAAAAGTAATAGAAAATTTGCATGAAAAAGTTAAATTTAAAAATGTATATGCATTTCATCATTCCTTCTTTCAAGTTATAAAACTTATTTCCGAATGAAATACACCTTCAAAACTTTTTTAAATAATAATTTTTCACACACTTTGGAAGTATTTTCTGAGAAGGAAAATTTTTCTGTAGACTCTTAGAAAGAAGTTTGAAAATTTATGACAAAAAATTTATTAGTTTTCTAACACATATTACGTATCAAATCTGTTGAAAATATTACATGCTTTTTGCTGCGTATCGAAGGATTTTTTTGTTATTTTTATTAGAAATATTTGTTGCATTTCCTTTAGTATAAAAGTACCTTTATAGCTGTAAGAGTTAGACTCAAATTATTCAGCTTAATCAAAAAAAAAATTATTACATCCACAGTATTTTAATAGTAAATTGATTTTATTTAAATGCATATATATTTTTTCTTTGTATGTTTTCTTGCTATGTGTGATGATTTATAAATGATTTATAGATTTCAATCTTCGTAGATGTTTCACATTTTGTATGTTACTGTCATGAATGAGGCCAAGTGTAAAACTTTATGCATAGAGAAAAAAAAGTGTAATAAGAAACTCATAACACTCTTTTAATAATTAGGAAAAATTTAATGCATTCATTATCGTCACTAAGGCTTTAATAATTATAAAATACAATAATTGTTATCACTTTAAATGTATTTGAAAAGAGAAATTTGAATAAATTGAAAGTATTTTGACTCTTCCTTCTTTTACATTAACAATTTATTAAAAAATTTCTATATAAATATTTGCTATGCATATTTGTACTTTTGAATTTTATATGAACGGGTTATTTTACAATCAACTAATTAAATAATGTCAGGCTGTTAATAAGTTTTTTAAGAATATTGAAGCTAAAAATTCAAAATTTATTGTCAATGTCTAGTCATATATTAATATAAGATAATGATATGTTTTAATTACTCTCATATAAACATAATTTTAAGTGCTAAAAAATCAAATATTCTGTAACATTTGACATAAATTCGCGTGTATTTTATTGGCATTATTTATATCATTCTAATTTTCGACCGTTTTTAATTATCATTCTACCTTGTCAAGTGAAAAATAAATATTTTCAATACTACATGTACTTCAAACAGTTTGTCCCATTTTAGTGCTAAAAATCCATTATGTGGTAACTTACAAAATATAACATTATACACTACAGGAATTAACAGGCATTTCGCATGTCATTTTTATATGAAAAATTCATATTATATCCACACAAAAAAACATTCAATTTTTTGCATAAGTGAAATAATTGATAGTTAATAAAAACGCTAAATTTTAGGAATTCATGCAAACAATAAAATTTTACACAAATACCTAAGCCATAAGCTTCCAAACTTGACGAAACCTTAGAACAAATACTGAATTGAGAAAGTTTTAAGATTTAATTATAGACACGTCTAAACAATATTTAAGGATGCAGTTTTAAGCTCCAAATCTTATACAAGGATGATGCGTTAATCAAAAGCTATTCGTGTCGTTGCACATACCGCATTATTGAAGGGAGGACGCAGTACACGAACTGATTATTCTAACGTCAGAAATAATTTACCTTCCAGGAGTTTCCAGCGGAACTTATGAATTATTAATAAGTTTCCCCCATCCTTTATGAGTTCAGAGAAGAATTCTGCGCGATTGTAGTTTAAATTTGGTTAGAATTGCGGACGCTTAGAACATATTTTGAAAAAAAAAAGTCATTATTGAAAAAAAATAAATTAACTATTTCCTTTTCGTAAATTCCAATATGTTTATTGAAAGTATTGGATTTATGTGAGTATAAATTTTGTTTGTAGTAGAAATATTCTTTGTCTTACCAGATCATTGTAAATGACGAAAAGAAGTCTCAGCCAATAAGTGTAAAAAGGAAAAAACGCGTGAAACAAAACAGAATGAAATATATTGTGTTGAATTATTTATACTTTAAAGTTATGGAAGAACCTAAAATTTAATTTAAAATTTAGATTTAAATGTTGAAACACTGAATTCGAATGAAAACGCATGTGATAGCATACTAAGAATTCATTTGAGTGGGTCAGAAATCAGTAGATGTGTTGTGTAAGTATCTAAAATCAAACTCTGTTACAAAAAAATTGATTATTTTTATTTAAAAAAATACAGCCCCCAAAACAAAAAAAAAGGTTAATGTGGTGGTCTACCTCTGAGCTTGATGCAAATTGTTACCAGACTTACTCAATTTTAGACAGTATAAGGCCAAGTCCCAAAAAATTCGTCGTAACAAAATGAGGGTCTAGTATTCAAACGAATGCTTCACTCTTACTTTTGATTTCGCTAAAATTGACTAAAAAGCGAAAGAAAATGTACGGTTTGTTAATATATGTGATCGAGTTATTAGATTATCTTTTCTTTTACATGGTACCTTTTTAATATCTTATGAGGTTTTTTTTTTGTTTTTGTTTTTTTGTTTTTTGCATTTGATTAATACGACTGATACTATTTGATTGCATCAATCTAATCTAAATTCCTATTATCATCTATTTCAGTGGTTCTTAAACTGTTGCCTGCAGACACCCGGATGTCCGCAGTGCTTTTCTAGGGATCCGCGAAGGTCCCTGATTTAATATTAAGATTTTCCACTTTTACAGACTGTAAAAGGCCTCGAGAAAAAAGTGAAAGATGTGACATCTTAATCTAGATCACTAAATTGCTCTCAATGCAAAAACTCTTACAACATGTCCGCAATGTTATTCTAGAGTGAGTGAGTGAGTGAGTGAGTTTTGGGTTTTATGGCGCAAGAGCCAACTTTGGCTAATGTTATTCTAGAATATTCTGTAGTATATTAATTCATTTTTTATTTGTATCTGAAAAGATGAGATGTTTACTGTTTTCTTAAAGACACAAAAATGTTTTCAAAAAAGTCTGCAAAGGTAGAGTGTTAGGATTGCTGAGGAGAGAGTTAAATGAGTCAGCCTTGTGTTGGGAGTCAGAGAAGAATGTTCAAAATCTTGGGGGTCCGTGATGTCAAGCTTAAACATTAGGGGGGGGGATCAAATGTTAAGGAATCACTGCTCTGTCTTTACATTTGTCTTAATTCCTCCACCTATGACACACATTTATGTAACATATGTTCACACCGTTTATCTGGCTGCATGTTAATAAAATATTTGGGCAAATTGACTAAATTCAGCCTTTACTTTAATAAAAACAATCAAACAGCCAGTCAGTCACCAGGCTCTAATCACATGTCCTCCTGTCCAGATACAAATACTTGTGTTGATTAATCTGGTATTAGTGAATATTACACATAATTTTACTTGTGCAAATGATAATGATCTCACATATTTGAGTTGTCTAGTTGTTATGGTCACGGACTCTTGACCGGAGTGTCATGTTCGAGACCTAGGGCCACTGAAGACCCGCCTAGTATGAGGGCTTCTGCACGTTAGCAGAAGGAGCGGAAGCTCGTAGAAGGGGTAACAGCTCAGGCTTTGCTCCCGTCACTTGACCATAGCTCGAAATTCCGCGGTGAATCGCCAATAGCCCCCATATCCACAAACATTCCTTAACTTAAATAATATTTAAAGTCATTTATATTAAAGTATTGTAAAGTTTTCCTCCCCGACAGCTGAAAAATCAGCTTTCATATGTATTTACGATAACACAGTTCACATCCAGACATGCAGCCCGAAATATTGCGGGATCATTTCATCTGAAATTGCCCCGTCAAACAATGGCTGTGAGAAAGCCAACGACTGAATTCCACACGTGCAAGCCAGAGCCCCGAGAGTAATTCGAGTTGTCAGAATCAAAGCGCACCACCCCAACAATGTGGAATGACAGTCTGTTGAAAATATGAAAGAGAACTGCTGTGTCTCCTCTCCCTCACAAATAACATATCCTGAATTAATAGCATGAATAACTTCTATTGAAATGTCAATACTTTAATTAATAGTTGTGACGTAAATGTATCAGTTATTTAACTCTCACGTTACCATTCATTTTCCTGAGCGTTACAGTATGATTTTCAGATTTAAGAAATCAACGGTTGAAAGAGATTGTAGTTCCTTCCTACAAATCTGTTACTTTAAGGACAATTTGTGTTTTTCCTAAATTTATATATTCCCAATTTTGGGATGTCGCTTAAATTTTTCACACACATTTTGTTGCCAACCCCTAGGTTTAATCATAACCATTGTGTGCATTCTTGTTAGTTGCATCATTATTTTTCGAAACTCAATCTGAAACAAAACAAACTTCATATGTTTTTACGAGAACAAACTAATTACCAAGTACACAGTCGTAGCTGAATAGTGGATTACGCTATCAATATTCTCATTATAATGAACTGAGGTTCCTATTTGCCAATTACATTTCTGAGTCTCAGTTGCCATGGCAACAGTGGTAATGTGTCGTTGAGGTGCTTGATAAGTTCTCACTCATTACAGACTTTACAATGTACAAATCTGACAATATCTTGGGAACTGCAGTGTCTATGAATATTAGATTCCACCCTTATTACGCCTTTGTTTGTTAAAGGAAAGCTTACACATTTCAGCACTGATCTCGTTTTATATGCTCACGTTTTGCACTGTTTCGTCTGGAGTAATTGCTGTGGATTATACGCGGATTTACCCAGCATACGTATTAAATGTTAGTATTTCATGCATGATGAATTTCGAAGCTTTCATGAATCTACACAACTAGAACGAGTCACATTTAGTCTAGAGGCTGCTTTTGATAAGGGAGGGGGGGGGAATATCGGCATGACGTAATTACGACACGGAATCTAATTTTGTAGTTTTTTGTTTACTTTAAGAATTGTTTGAGTTGGAAAAAATGAACTTTTTTGTGTACTTATAAATAAAAAATAATCATTGTGTGTGTGTGCGTGCGTGCGTGCGTGCATATAGCGAATCTGTCATTCATTCAAAACATATTAAATGAAAATATTTCATTAGATTTAAATCAAAGCTTCTAAGCTTTCGCTTCAGAAAATTGACAATACTATGGTAGCACAGTCTCATTATGCAACCTAACGCATTAAAGGGAATTCATAAACAGGTTTCTGTAATATAGAGTTTCATATTCGGTTATAGCGAAAATATCATTTTCCTAAAAATTGATAGCTCTAAATTTTATGCAGAGTTCTTTTAGTTAATTTTGCTGATCATAATACTAAATAAAAAAATCCGTCAATTTGAAAGTATTTATTTTATTTTCCTGATTTTTGTCCTAAATTATCAGTTTTAGATATAAATCATAATACAATAGCACACCCCATGTATGTTTGTGTGTGTGTATGAGACTTTTTTTTTTACTTTTAAATCCTTAGCGAAAAAATTATTTTGAAATTGAAAATAGCAAGTTTTGATAACATGTTCACTTCTTAGTATGAAAAAAAATATATTGTTTTATCTGAGATATTTGAAATTTCTCAACCAAATTCTAAGTACATATAATTGTCACTGCATTTAATTAAACATTTTAGTCCATTTGGAACACAAACTCATTTAAAAAATGAAATACTCTTACGAAAAACTCATAAAACCTGGCATATTTATACATCTTGAATATGTTTCCTGGTCTATAACAAAAGACAGTTTCTAGCAGTTCTAAAATTTTAATCATCTGTATAAAACAAAACAAAGCACAAATGTGCTTTAAAATATTAAATCTGAGTTTGAAGTTTATATCTGCTACATTTACTTTAACAATCAAGGTAGGTAATCCAACAAAACGCTAAGCATATTTTTAAAAGATAAAGCATTGTTACATACTTTGATGATCTACATCTTATTGTGTGTCCATATTTTAATTGAACTATAAAATAAATTAGATTTTCATTTAACTAACCAATGAATCGACTACCATTAAAAACAACTACATTCATTTCTTAACGTATATTAAACCAGCCATCAAGTTTGTTGTCCCATACACAAAGGGCGTTATCAAACAATACTTAACATTAAAAGGTGATTTTGAAGAACAGCGACAAACGACACATCATAAAACACTCAAAGGGGCTGATAACCTGCATCAGTAACAAGGGGTGGACGACATTCAAACGAGAATGCAGTGACAGCCTTTGTTTAGAACAGCCCTTTTGTTCGAGGACGTTCTAAGGATAGAACAGGAGAGGGGTGAAGCGATTGCCTTGTTGTTCTGGAAAAGGAAACCTTCTTCTCTTCTAAATGAGGAGGATCTGTCAATTTTCGTCAGCCAGCGAGATAAGCATTTTTTGTGCACTCCCCCCTCCCTCCCTTTTCTTCTTTCCCTGCATTTTGTGCTAGCAAAAAGGAAGTCTGGAACAGAAGAATGACGTTTCAGCATCAATGCAGAATCGTTTCTTTTTTGTATTCTTTCGCCAAGATAAAAGAAGGCAATGAATAAAGAATTTATGAAAGCTGCCTGAAGTTGCAAGCCTTGATAAGGTAACCTGTAATAATCTAGTGTTTTGTTATTTGTAATACAGTACATGTTTGTTATGACTTAACATAAAATATTTATAATATTAATAAACTTGGATTAAGTTTAACATATGGTTTATTATATTTAAATAATTTATATATTTTATTATATTTTAAAAAATTAAGAATTAAGGGATTATTTAAAATAAATTTGTATTAAAATATCAGTGATTATATGTTTGAGCATTTATTTTCATTGAAATATATTAAAATGAATTATTTGAATTTTTACTATCAATACATAGAGAGAGAGAGTAAAATGTTTTTTTGCTGTAAGGTTTTAAAGTATAAATAACTAAATAAGAAAAAAATGACACAAATTAATGTTGCAACATTCTTGAATGTATTAAGAAAGTAGTTTGTCGTTTTATAAATGATACAAACATAGATATAATCATTGTATTAGTACAGTATTTAGAAATAATTACAAAGTAAGCTGTTGGATAATTTTATAATTTAAAAGCAAGTCACTAATGTGCATGAAAAAAATACGTAGGTTAGCAGCAATTAACCATAACAGAGACGGGAATTGAAGATTTATTTAAATAACAAAATATTATATATTTCAACTAAAAATTTCCTATTACTATAAGATATATATTTTAAAGTAATGGAAAGCTCTCTAGTATTAGAAAATACCTGAAGGCTCAGACCAATTTACAAAGCACATAGAGAAGTCTGATTTTTCATAGTGCATTATTTCAATTTGTATTCGTTTTATAAAAGAAATCTTTAAGCACTTTCGTTTCAAAAAGTTGAAATTACTTTAACCCTTGCTTTCAGTTTCAGCAAAAAAAGTTAAATTAAAAGGAAGGGGGAGGGGCTCAAATGGATATTTAAACATTGTTTTTCACTTTCTGACTAATGTAAGTAAGAGGAAAAAATGTAAAACTTTATAAACGGTGGAAAGTTATCTTTAGAGTACTTATGCTCTAATATATGTCTGTCTGTGTAAGGAATAAAAGCGACTCACACTCACAATAAGTAATTCACTCACCCACTCCTCGCGATGTCTTTGTAACTATTAGATTTTGCATACTTGAAGTTTGAAACGCGTTTTTTGCTCAGCAGAGATCCACTATAAATGGACTTTTCAAAAAAAATTTCAAAAAGAGGGTTACGGAAGCCTTTTAGATAAAAAAAATTACTGTAAAATCTAAAGAATTGAAATTTTTCACAAACATGTTTCTTTTGTTCAGTAAAGGCATATTTGGCAAAATTCGACTCTCAAAGGAGATTTAAAGGGATGCCAAAATAACAAAATTTACAATTTTGATGAATAAGACATAACATTTTAAGTTTGGATGACACTTTTTTATTGTTGAGGAGAGATCCGCTAATAAAAGGTTTGCATAAATCGAATACCGAGAGGGGGCGTTATATAAAAAAAAGATAGGGGCTACTAGACATACAGACATTAAATTTGGCAGGCATATTTATTTTGTTGACTAGAGATCATGCGTGTGTGGTTTGTTTAACGCATTTATGGACATGAGTGCATATATAAACAGTATTATTCACACAAAACATCATGAAGTTTCTAACGAAGTGGTCAGGGAATGGTTAGTTATAGTGTAAGATAATTAAATTTTAAACCAAGTCTTGGCATTGGAAATAAACAATTCAAAAGTGCATTCATTTCCAATAATGAAAGAAATTTTAAATAAGAACAGAAAAATAAAGAATAGTCTTATTATAAATGTAGATAAATTGCAGGAATTCTTCAGTAATATAGAAATATTTCAGTTGACATGATAGTGATGTTATGTTGAGTAAGAAATGCTTTAAATTTTCTGTTTTACATGGTAATAATATTCAAGATTTTGTAACCTATTTACAGTTGACCACTAAACGTGTCACTAAATTTACTTGCAGAACACGTGAAGCGTTCATGTAGGTTAGATAGTTTGAATGAATAGGGTTCAAAGGGCTAGTAGAATGTTATTAGGGACTTAGTTTTGTAATTTTAAAACAACGATGAATGAAGTTGACCTCTGAGGAAGAACCTTATTCTCCTACATTTTATAAGCACTTTGATGTTCAATGTAATTTAACATGTATGACCCTAATTATTCTTGTAGAACTGAGTATTAGTAGTATTAGTCTCTTGTAGTATTAGTCTTTGTAGAACTGAGGCACATGATTTGAAGATTTACTCTTTGAATCAATGCAGCATTCAATCTCTTAACTTGAAGTGTTAGAATGCGCAGAACAAGTTTAACTCAACTTAAATTAAATATGCATGCAAACATCAACTATTTTGGTCATATTTAATCAATAAGAATAATGAATCACAAAGTTATACGAATGAAATTAAACTGTTGATATTGAATTTAAACTGGTCATTTTGTCTAAATAAGGCCATGGTGAGTAACATGTGTAAATAAAATATAACAATATTCAAAGATGAATTCGACGTTATCTGAAAAATAACAGTAATGTTTATTTCAATTGGAAATGGGAACAATATAACTAGAACAGTTATAAACAATAAATTTATAAAAGTAAGTCTTAAAAAAATTCAATTACTACATTTGATCAGTAAAATAGAAGGAATACTGGAATATTATCAAACATTTAAATAAATATTAAAAATGATGTAAGATGAATGGTGCATACGAAAAAAAAGTTTTAAAAACATGCTAAGTTAGTTTTAGTCATTAATCTCTTTACTTTTCGAAAATTTATTTATTTTTCATTAAATCGAGTTTCCAAGTAATAGTTAATTATTTTTCAAATATGACACATGCTTTTTATTTCAATCTTATTGAGAAATAAATTTAAAAACGTGTTTGAAATAAAGAAAGTTACAAAATAATTTAGTACACGTTGTCTAAAATTAAAAGTTGTGAGTTAGTCCATTGTATCTACATTTTAGATTATGTATAATGTGAAATGTTTAGTTCAATTTGTTTCAAAATAAGTTATTTTGTAATTTAATATGAAAAAAATTACTAATGTATGCATTCGAACTTAATTTCTCTAAATACTGAAGCATTTTGTGCATATTAATGAGTTTTATACAGAACATTTTAAATATATAATTTATTTGCCTATCTATTTATTTGTTCCTATCAATAAAATTGATCTCATTTTTTTATTATTGCGCATTTATTAAATTATATATGTAAAGAATATTATTAGAACAAAAATAAACAATAATATATATATGTTTATGTGTCGTGATTTCTACTTGAATTAAGACGTTTTTTGTGATCAATTAATTTGCTTCATTGTCGTAGTCATTGAATGGATTCATGAGGAAATATACAGTTATTTAAAAAACATATTTATTTGATGATCACAAACACAAAAGGACGACAAACACACGCACAAGTAATACAAGGGATCGGATTAATACATGGTCAACCGGAAGCTATAAAAAGCACATGATTTCCGGTTAATGCTGTTCTAATTGGTCCACATACGCAGGCGAGGAATTTGATAAATGGTTGATTGCATCCTCTTGACTAAAAAAAGCATAAACTTTAAGTTATTTGAGAGATAAAGTCGTGGTTAGTGTTCCCGTTAGAAGGTAAAATAAATGAATCAATTATCACATGAAATCTTGGAGAGTTAAAGACCATTATGAATTAAAATCCCTGGAGACAAAATTTATGTAAATTTTTACACACACACATACAAATACAGACACACGCACTCAAAAACACAGCTACGCATATAATATGTTTCATAATTATTTTTTAAAAAATGATATCATTACTATTTTTAAAACACTACACATTATATATTTGTATTTTTAACACAGCTTTCTTCTCAACTGAAAATAATTATCAATTATTCATTTTTTATCACAAATATTTTGCTTGAACAATTTTTACTTAACACATTTGAATTACAAAAGTGAAAAATGGATTGAAAGCTTCTATGTTTAGAAACCCAAATTTAATTAAATAAACTCATTGTATCTTATTGTGATTAAATTTTGTTCTGTAATGGGAATTTGTAACACATTTGTTTTCACTTCGTCGTCCCATTTTTCCTTCCTACTTAAAAGTTATCACATCCCCGCCCTTTACTACACCCTGAACAAGAAGATAAACGGCAGGTCGTTTTAAAAAGAGTGTCTGTGTTTTACAACGCGCTGGATGTAATCCCATTACATTCTAAATCTTTTACGAGAGTGTGTTTGCAACTGTTTGTTCCTTTAGAAGAAAATGTTTAATCTAGTGTTCCTAATTTCTCTCACGATTTTTCAAGGAATTCTGTATTTTTCTTCTGTTCCAATACTGTTATTTTTGAAATTCATTTTTAAAAAAAATCAAGTCTAGTTTCCTGAAATTTGATGTTTGATTTAGACTGATGAAATTCTAAAATCATTTTATTTTATTTTTTTAAACTATATTTATATTATAAAATTTGATTTGTATTCTAACGAACTTTAAAAAATTTCTTTCATTAAAATCACTTCCTTAACATTTTTTTGTTATTAAATTTACAATTTTTGATAATCTAGTTTAAACTGGATAAGTTCTAAATCTAGTTCAAATTCAAAAACAAATGAAACATAAAGTAAAATATGTACTTCAAAATGAATCAATGATGCCAATGAATGCATGACGATTGTTTAAATAATGTTAAGATATACCACCGTATTCACCAATAGCTGAACTGGCAGTCAACGAAAGAAAATTGGGGTTTCGCCAAGATAAATTTCACCATCACAGTTTCATCCTCTAACCCAGGTCCATTTTAAGGAATTTTGACAAGGTTCAAAGCTGAGCTTAGATTTAACTATGCTTGATTTGATAAGCGATTTTTCATATATTTACAAACAGTTTGACGTTTGTTTATATATTTCGGCTCTTATAAAGAATATAATTCGTCGATTTCACAATAAGATCTTTTTGAAAAATTCGAATATAGAACAGAGAGGAACGTAACAGGAAACAAAATATTTGTAGCGAAATCGAGATGAAAATGTAGACAAATCAGTCGAGGACACACGATCTGTTTTGATTAAGGATATTCAGTTAGACTATTATTTGAATTTGACATTATCGCAGGCAACTGGACTGTGTTAGCAGCCCTTAGTCCCCTATCCGGAACTGAGAAGTGGCATTGTGTTGTCGACTTGGATGGTTAGGTGGAGTAAAATAAATGTGGAAGGGGTTAGCAGAGAGAATCCTATGCATCTTGAATGGAGCGATTAGATTGGATGTTGAGTGGGAGCTATATTGATTTTCATTGGCCGATACAGAGTAAAAGTAATCAATGTAGTTTAAGACTAAAGGAGAAAATGGATTTAAAAGAATAAAGAGGATTTTTTTGAAGTTAAGCAAAAGAGAATTTACTAATAATGTAACATGGATTCTCAAATAGTTGATAGTCATTTTACTTATCTGTTTCAGCCGCTTTAAGTTTAGGTAGTAAATGTAAATTTGCCGCCCATCCGGTATAGTGGTCAGTGAAGCTGACTGCAATGCCATAGGTACTGAGTTCTAATCCCGGAGAAGGCATGGATGTTTGTGTTGTAATCCTTTCTCTTCTGTCTGCGTTGAGTACCCCGTGTTATACATTGCGTGGTGCACGGGGTTTATAAATGTTAAACAAAAAAAAATGTAAATTTGCTGGGCATTATTTTTACTAAGCTAGAAGTTGCATTGAAAAGTTCGAAAACCTGAAGAAAATTAGAAGTATAGTCTTTCCGGTTTATGCCGAGTTATCGGATGTTTTAAAAACTACTATTTTGTTCGTTTTTATGATTTTAGGTTGCATTATTAATTTGAGAAGAAAGAGATTCAATTAGAAACTGAGACTCGTAATTGAATAACCTCAGTTGGAAAAAATAGAGGGTGAAATTAACTTTTAAGCAAGTGGTTTGCTATTTCAAAATCTCGGTTTCTTTAACAAGGTTTTGTCCAGTTAACGATGAATACAACTGAGTGCAAAACAAACTGTATATCACTCTCAAAGATGATCACACAAAACGCGCTTATTATTAACTGCACAATATTACTGATTAATTGATTAATAACGTCTCTATTGTAGCTACATGGGGGCCTTTGGCGATAGACATTTCCCAAATTTGGCCTTGAAATTTTTAACCGCTTTCAAATGAGAAGACGATTTTCATTTCATTTTCTAAACTATTACACCAGGGGATCAGCAACCTATGGCACGCGTGCCACATTTGGCTTACGGTACAATTCTTAGTAGCACTCTACACTGATCTGCAAGTATAAAAATGTCAATTTTTGAGTGAAGGGAAGTTGATAATTTTGAAATGGAAATTATTGAACTAACATCTTAATTGTTTAAGTTTAATTATTGAAATTTAATTCTTTGCAAAATATTGCATCCACTCTTGGTTCTACATTAAAATGCAAGAAAAACTTTTTGCATTGTAACCATTTTTTGAGTCCACAAAAAAGTTGTTTGATAGTTGTACGTTCAGAATCGTCTCAAATTGAATGTCACAAATTATTCATCTCATCTGTGAAAATGAAGTAGAAAAGTGTTGGGACAAGTTTTGCACAAAAGTATTTTTTATTCAACTAAATTGAAAAAAAAATTATACTTTCTATTGTATATTTCTTACTTTAATAAACATGCATAAAGATACTAAATAAATGTTATATTTTTTTTTATTTATGTTGAAAATAAATAGCTATACTTAATGTTGTTTATTTTTATCTTAATAAATAGCTTTAAATGATGTAAAATTAATATAAAATAAAACTCTAACTCTATATTCTTGACATATATTTCCTGACTCGGCATGCATCATCGCTAGAATTGAATTTAGTCAAATTTTTTCTACGATGTATCCTCTGAATCCTATTGGTAGATTGGCTTGGCACGCCTAGGCTTTAACAGTGCTAAGACATATCACCGTGAGGAATTTGAGCATCGACAGGTTAAACTGCGCATCAACATACACAGCAAGACTTCAAAGGCAGTTGTACTAGACAGAAATAAAATTGGCCCTCACCATTCAGCTACTGCGGTCACTTTGAAAGTGCGATGTTCATTTTTTGGTAGCATTGATTTCCATGTGGAGTCGAAATTTACTCACGCCGAAGGACAAAGGAAAAAAAAAATTATGTGTTAATAATTTTTCTAAAATGCTTAAAATTAGGATGTAAATCAGTCTAGATTACTTTAGTATGTGTGTTAGATTACAACTAAGTCGTTACCGTTAGTTAACTGTTTGATTTTTTCGTAAATAGTGAACCAAATTATATTTTCTCATTTCGTTTCTAACAATTAGCGTCCTTATCTATATTACTTCGGCGAAACTTTGTCGAGAAGATAGTAGGCATTTAAACACATATATATATGGGTATTAGTAAATTTATTTCCTCTACAACGAAAAATTATGGTGTACTAATCAAGATTATAAGAAAAAAAACTGAGAAAAATTATCTTATTTTTACAAGATATAAACATTGTTCAATTAAAAAAGACTTAGGATTAAATGTAATAAAACATTCCTAGTGATGAGATTTCACTTTGTAGTTCTTATTTCTGCAGAATATTCAACGAAATTTTGCTAAATTTAAGTTTTAACTTAGTTACTATTGCAAAATGGTTTCATAAATATGTTTTTAATCTTTACTATTATTGATATAAAAAATGACTAAATGATGACAGCAAGGATAAGGAAAAATTTTGTAATATATCATTTGTAATGGATAATATTTAAATAGGTTAATTTTCAGTTATTAAGTATTCTTATGTTAAAATTTCTTATTGGATCTCTACATTTTTACTATATTGATTTGTTTCTCAAATTGCATTTTAAAAAAAATTCCTAATGCTGCATACAGCCTAAGTTTTCTTGGAACTCCGAAAAAATTCAATTTGAACTTTTACTTTTAAAGTATGACCTATTGTATCAGCACTCAAAAAATGCGCTGGAATAATATGAATAACAATGAGTAACTCGTTTTCAAAAGTCAATATTAGAATCACTAAAATAAAAAAAATAATCAAAATGGACCGAAAATAGAATAAGCAATAACTATCTATAATTATAAAATGTATCTTAACACGATCAAGAATATTAAAATTAAATGCGGCCGTGGTTACTTCCAAAGTTTAAACTTTTTAAATCATTTTTGTATTTTCATGGATGACTATTTTGAAAGTTTTTAGAGAGGTATAAAAATATTGGCATTGTATTAACTTGGTAACTCAAATCTATTTCTATATTTCAGACTTTAAATGCATTTTCCACCGGTAGATTACTTTTGCAGTTAATTTGCAATTTTTTTGTTGTTGTTGTAAATCAGTTTTTAAATATGCATAAGTTTTTTTCTTCATGTAGGTGGTTGAGATTTAAAGTGTTTTAAATGCATGGAGGTTGTTTTTTTTTTTTAGTTCTCTTTTATCAACATAAAAGCAATGCGTACCATTTCAGTTTACAATATACTGAATATTTGATATGTATACCTAAGTATCCTTTTCTGTATTTTAAATAATATTAGCCTAATGTCCAATGAAAGCAATTATTATATTTATTCGTTTCTTAAAAAGATAAGAAGACACAAAGTCTATTTTTATTGTTTTCAAAAACCACATCATTTGAAAAAATTCAAAGCAATCTCGAATGGTTTTAGTATAGATGAAATACTGAAAACTTTTCAATCCATACTTTTTCCTTTTTTTAATTCTATGAACTTCTCTAAGTTTTCTTTAAACTAGATACAGATTTTAGCTTTTTTCTATTAGTTAGGTTTTATTTTTGTAGATAGAAAGAGTAATTATTGATTAAACAGTTAGGGTTTTTTTGTAGATAGAAAAAGTAATTATTGATTAAACAACATTTAGGGGGGATCAACACGTCCAGCTTATCATTATTTAGTTATATGTCTGTTCAGTATTTGAATTATTTAATAAATATTGATAGAGTACTGAAACACAATATATACATCCATTATGTTATCTTACCTATTTTCAAAATTAAATTCCATATATACTTAACTTGAATGAGTAAAAACAAAATTCTAATTCAGAATATAATTAAAAAAGTTTTTATCAGTATTTTTTACTTAATAAAGTACTAAAAAGTTTTATAAGAAATACCTTTCAAAATAAATGAAATAGGAAAGTGACATTTTTGTCTTAAACATTTTCTAAAGTTTAGAATAACAAAACAAATTAAATTGAATAACATTCGGTTCCTTTGAACACAAACATAGTTTCTAAAAGTCACTTAGAAAACATGTTAAAGAGAATCATACGTTCCAATTTTTTTAAAAGGCATGAAACTAAATTAAGAGATTAAATTTTACATAAACACTTCAAAACAAGTTTGCAAACTTAAAAAAAGTTATTGTATGAGAATTTTTTTAATGAAACTGTAGGAAAGTAACCTTGTTTTAATTAAATTTTCTTTTAAAGTTCTCACTCATCTTATTTTATTAAGGAATATTAAGCTTTTTTATTAATTATCTTTACCTATTGGCGTTATATTATCACAGCCCTAATAGTAAATCACTTTCATCACTTGAATTGATAGTCCCCTATCGAATCCGCATGGCGAATACAATGATAACTTTTGAAAACTACATTATCATTCTATGCAGCTCTTTTTTTTTTTACAATGTAATCAAACTTTGTGCGATGAAGGTTCAACTGGATTCTTATGATTCTTATGCAACTCACGGGTATATACGCTTGTGAGATTCCACTAGAATTTAAAAGCTCGTTCGGAATATGGGCCATTGGTAAGAAAATGATTTTCGTACTTATTGAAACTTGGAGGATATTTGTGAATACATTTTGCAATGAAAACAAGTAGATTTTCGTTCCATTTTATTATTTCTGTTTAAATCTATTTATATATGTAAATCTATCCATATATCTCTTTTCTCTCTCTCTTTATCCTCCTCCAACCCGAGACAAAAATAAAAGCTTGATGTTTTGCAAGAGGTAAGTAAATAGTTGTTTTGATCCCTTTGGTGTAGAAAAGTGCAATATTTTTTTTTAATTTATAGAAGCTGGGGGGATGTATAACATGTGATACATCAGGAACAAGACACTACAATCAGAATTTTTTTTAAGTATTAAACAAGATTAAAACAATTAATTTAATCTTAGTCTTTAATCCCACAATACATACAGCTCCTAAATTCAACATGAAAATTTATTGCATTTTAGGTACATATTACTAGTATTATAACAATAATATTGTTTTTTATATTTTCATGAAAAATGCCTTGAAACTATCTCTAGTTGTCATAAAACATAGAAAAAACCGCAGACTGTGCATTGTACAATTCTTAAGACCGAGCACTTCTTTTTCCTGCACCTACTTGATGAGTCCAATCTCCAACCATTTCAGGCATGGGCCTAGTTTCTTTGTTATGAGCTGCTTGATGCGGGATACAAGTCATAACTCGGTGTTTTGGGGCTCATCATTCACACACCTCCCCAAAAGTTTTCAACTCGAGAAATAATGTTATCAATCTTCAAATATCCTCCAAAATATAACTAAAAACTAAAACAAAATAGACTTAAAAAGTATGTTTATAAGTGATCGGGTCCCATTGTATCACTAGTGATAAAAACAAATTTCACAAGTCATTATGTTTTAATATTTCACTAAAAAGTTTTTTTTTGTTGTTAACTAGTAAAAAATATATATGCAAAGAATAAGCATAGTTTAAAAATAGTTTGTTTGTATATAAAAAGAAAAAAATACTTACTTCGACAACGGGCACACATCTTGTTTTGATTTAGAAACGCTACTAGAATCGCTATCATGAACAGGTACTGCCATGTGTTAACTAAAAGAGGAAATTATACGAGGTATTTCACTTTGTATCGCGTGTAATACAACAGGTCCCAAATATATATTTTTTTTTTTGCTGTTCAGTCCTCACAAAAAATTATGAAACTTTTGTGTCACATGTGATATAAGGGAACCAAGGAGGTTAAATAAATATATATATATATATATATATATAACAATTCAAATGAATCATGGGGCTTTTCGGGAAACAGTTATTTATTCATTCATTAAGGCATCTTTACAGCTAGGCAAACCCACGCCAATTGTTCCGATTTAAAATTAGATCGTATATTTATTTTAATAATTGCTATAAACAACATTTTTAGTTCAAGTTCTAAATACCGAGTGAAAAGCGTGGGAATGTAAGGCCTATGTTCAGAAAAGGAAATGAGATGGAATTTGAAACTTGAAAAATATGTTTCTTCTGATGAATAGAGATCCACTGAAAACGGATCTTTTGGATCTTCAAAGAGAGATTGGAGGATGGCTATTGGCAAAAATTCCTAACTCATGTAATCTAATAAATTATCCTGTGCTTCCGGTTTCTTCTTAATTAGCAAATATCCCTTTTTAACCAGAACTATTATAAATTTATAGAATAATTATTTACTATTGTCTTCCAATTCCAGGATTTAAAATACTTTCGCAAATTCTTCGTCAAAAAACTGTTTTATTTTTTTGGGTTACTAAAAAAAACAATGTGGCTGTCTAATGCATTGTAATTAAGTGCATTATAAAAATGAACTATATATAATTGAAATGCAATAATTTACTTAAAAACGCTTTTTAATAATAATGGATGTAGGATTAGAAAGTTAAATTTAAGGGATACCTTAAAAGAAGTTGTGATGATTTAGGTAGGAGTTTCTTTAAAAAATGAATCTTACATGAGGACTTGGTATAATTTATTAAATGAAAAAATTGTTTTGTCTTTTGCAAATTTGTTCATTTTTTCTATTCATATGTATTATGAAAAACACGAAAGTTTTTGTGCTCAAAATAGCATAAAAATCTAACCATTTAACTTTTAAAGAAAATTTGAAAAAAATAATGAAGTGTATTTAAAATGCGGCTCCTCCTACTTGATAAATGATGTACACGCATACAATTTTGTGTACAAAAACATCTTGCTATATATAACAGAGACTGTTATAGTTTTGTATTCACATGATTAGAATTTGTAAAATAATTGTTTTTTGGAATGCTTTTAAAAATTACTTGAAAATTTTATCGATTTTAATATCCTCTTTTTGTTTAAGAAAAATAAGTATTGGTTTGATTGAAAAATGCCTGCCAACTCTTGTTACATGTATTTATAGCAATAGATAGAAAAAAATATCAAAGTATTGGTATAGTTAAAAAAATACCTCATCAATTTAAATGAAAATATAATACTTATTTTTTCTCATTCTGAGATTATCAGTTTAAAAATTTTACTAGCATTTTTGGTAGGATTTGAATAAAAACAAACACTGATTTTTTGAGCGATATTTGTCAATTGAATTGTAGTGTGTCTGCTTAAATAGGTATAGATTTATTTATATGCATTCAATAAAAATAACTGTTGATATTAATAACTTGTGATTTGAAATACAAAGGCTTCAATCCAAATAAGATAAAGAAATATCTGTTTAGATAATATTACTTTACTTTCTCTTTTTTCCCTGTCAGCTGCAAAAAAAAATGTCTTCACTAAGAAAAATGTAAGTTCATTCCTCGATATTCGTTATCAAGAAAACTACAGGAATTTTTCTATTCCTAATTACTATTATCTGTTTTCTTTATATAGCCAAGAAGCTCAGTTACTGAAAAAAAAATTCAATCCGTTCGAACGACTGTGTGAAAGTTTTTCTACGACTCCTCTACTTTTCTTCTTTTTTCTATCAACTTCAAATACAAATCCTTTTCAATGAAAAAAAGATCGAATCACTATAATTTTCAATCAAGTGGATAATATGTGGATTTATTTTATGATTCCGCAAAAAGCCACACCATATCAAAGAACTCAAGCTCAATTCCATTTCTAATCAGTCTGAATAATTGAGTCTCGGCATTTTTTATTTCTTATTAGATATTTCTCCTTTTTTTTCGAAAATTACTTCATTTTCTCTCGATATTATTTTCCTCGTATTTTAAGCTGCTGTCCCAGGGTGCAGCTTCTATTTTAGGAGCCAGAAATCACAAGGGGTTTTCACCAGCAATCGTAAGCTCCTTCAGGGAGGATATTCTCTACCATCTCTACAGTCTCTGCAGTAATCGCGTTTTCTGGTTCGGAGACTCTGGGACATTTGCCGTTATTCACGCTTTGTGGGCCTAAATTCCTTGGGATACTTTTAGTATTCTTTTTTTCTCTTCTCTCTCACTTGGTTTTCTTCGTCGTGGATTCTTTTTTCCCAATTTTTTTTTCTTTCACTAATTTTTTTTTTTATTTCTGACTGTTATTTCTTAGCTATCTTTCTTCGGGTTTATTTTCAAGCTCAAAGCAGTTTAGGGTTTTTGGGCCCGTTTGGTGAGAGGTTGCTTCGTAAGCTTAATATAATGACGGTGGAATCAATTAGTTGATTGGGGAGAGAGTTCTAATCAGGGTAACCCAAAAGTTGAGCTTCTTTGGAATAGATGGAATGCCTAACGAATTTTTTTCAACTTTCGAATTTTTTAGTTAAAGTATATATATATATTGAAATACCAAAGAATGCAATCAAATCTGAAAGTAGGTGATATTTTATACAATGTCACCTACTGCATTATTCGTTGTTTTTTAAACATTTATCAGGAATAGAGTATTTTTAATATAACAAATTTCAAAAAATATATATATATATAAAGTAGTTTCTGGATTATTTCAATGATGTATATTAAGAATGTAAATATTGGCACTTAAATTCAATGTCTTCTTTTTTTTATTGACAAAATATTTCCTACATTTTAATAATACTAAACTTTCCAAAACAACTCTATTGAACTAATATCCTAAAATAAATTACCACAACAAAATTTTTAAAAGCCCTATATTTTACTTTGTTAAAATAGCCTTTCAGGATTTAATTTTTATATGAAAGGTTTTGATTAGATAGATGCACATTGAGTTCAAAAATTCTTTTTTGGCTTAAATATTCCACTTAAAATAAATTACAGACTCTTTTTAAATGTACCAAGGGACCCACACACCACTAGAAACCAAGTATAAGAGAAAAAAAATTTCGAAACTATTTAAATGTATGTGGCTTAAAAGAAAATAATTTCCGTTTTTGAAATGTTAGATTTACACTTGAAATTTGGAAAAACATGTTTATTGCATTGCGCAGAGATCCTCTAAAATGGGTCTGGCAAACACCCACTTTGTAATGGAGGTTACGGTAGCATAAAAAAATTCTACCTGTTGTAGAGAATTAATAGAAATTAGAAATTTCTGTTTGTTTGAAATCAAAAGCTTAGAATTTTCGGAGCGTTGTTCAAAGTAATGCTTAATTCTAGGACTTATATATCAATAATTTACATAAATATAAAAAGTTTATATTCATGCTACATCACGAAATACCCAGTGAAACGGGAGTGTGACAGCTAGTTATATATATTTTTATACACTAGTCATTCGGCAATAATTGTCATGAATAGACAGGAAAAGATAAATTTTTAGACAAAACTTTATAATCATAACATTTTATTTCAAAATATAACTGTCAAAACTACCGCAAGGTACTTAACCCTATATCAATACATTCTGTATAAATATCTTGAATTATAGGAAATTTATACAAATATAAATTTTATTCAATAGTTCCACAAATGTGATGAGTGTCAATAGTCTGAGATAAACGTGTACTCATTAAAAGGATAGACTATTGTATCCAGATAATACAACAATACATACAAAGGATTTGTATTCTCGCATTAAACTCTAACAATCAATCTTTCTCCATCTTTCCCTATTATATAACATTAGATAATACGTGATTAATTAAATCATGTTAAACGCTCCTTATGTAAGTGGGGATATTAGAAAGAGAACAATTGAATATTATATTAATAAACATAGAATACATCAGTATATTTCTATCAATGCTTTTGTCATTTTTTACGAAAGGGGAAATTTCACTTTGGGATAAATAATTACATATCATTAACGATGAATGGTCTTGGATTTGCACAAGAGACTAAAATATTACAGCATTCCTTTTAAATAATTATAGGTAATTCCTAGCGTCTAAAACCAGCATTTATTTCATCTGAAAGTCCTTAGGATGCATTAGGGATGCTAACAAACATATCTATATGATAGGATGAGTTGCGGATATATGGAGAGAAAAAATATTATTAATCGGACCCAAACACAATCCGGGAAAATTGGAGCTCCATGGTACGGAGATTAGGAGAAAAATAATTCAAACAAACACTTTTAAAACTTAATATTGCCATAAAAAGCTTGAATTTTTTTTAAACAATGGGAAAAGCCTTCATTTAGGGTAGATGATTTTCGATTTAAAATAATAATTTCTCTACAATAATAGTAACTAAAATGGATGATTACTGATAAATAAGTCCTTAATCTACAATGTACAATACAACATTTCATAACCCTCCCCTCAGCTCACACCTATGAATCAATCCAATCTCAGCTTTTTTCCGTCTTCCGCTTTATCGTGCTCTGGTCTTCAACAGTAGCTTTTCTCCCTTTTAAACAATACTAGAGACGCTAGTAAATGCACCTGATGCTATTTTCTTTGTATCAATTTAGTTTGACTTACATAAAAATTGCCTGAACTTTTTACTATAAAAAGATCAAATATTTAAACTTCATTACCCATGAGTTAGTACTTAAGATAAAAATTAATTCCTTTTTATTTTGATTTTTTCTTCCTCTATATACTATATAACATGTTTTTCACGTAGGTAGTTTTTGAAACACTGAAAATATATTCTATTTTCCTTACTATACAATCTTTATATAAATATATTACTCTAGAATTATAAGTAACAATTAACATCTTAAATAAAACTTCCTAGGTTTTTTTAGGAAAAGATACGAATTAGAAAATTGTTGGGCAAAAAAAGGAACAGTGACCAAACTGAAATTTATTATGGAGCCTTATAACATTGTCTCAATTGCTGTCTTCTTTTATAACTAGATTTATGAGGATATCTCTTACATCCTAAAATCAATGATCATTTAGTTATACAAAATGAAAACACAATTTATTAGAAAAAATAATTTTGTAAAATGCTGAAATTTTCTTCAGTTCTTTATATGATCACCACACCTTCAAATAAACATTTGATGTATTTACGAGTATATATATACTTAAGAGCTTCGTTTGTTCCATATTATTTAGTAAATATGGAAAGTCAGAGCATTAAGTCAGGTGGTCACTACTTTTTCTAACTTTTTATCTCTTGCAAAGCGTTTACCGACCAGAAATTCATAGCATATTTTCCGAGAGAAACTTTCTTTTCCCTTTTCTTAAGGAAAAGATGGTAATCCTTAAAAATGAAAAACAAACTTCAGATATATAATACAATTATATTTTTCCAATATATATTGTGTTTTTTCTGTTACTAAAACGTCTTTATTCTATAGATGAACCTCGTATAAGGCTTAACATTTTTCACTAAAAGTTTTGGGGCCGTGGGTAGCCTAGTGGTTAGAGCATTTGACGCTAGACCGGAAGGCCTGGGTTCGATGCCCGATGCCACCAAATACTCGCCGAGTACAAAACGGAGCACGTGCTCGTTAAATCTGTGGGTGCGAATCATGTCGCCATCTATCGTGAGCAAAATCGTGCGGTCACCTTCATGGGCTCAGAAGCTTAGGCTAATGAAAGACGTATCTCTGTTGTCATGATGAATTTCGTGGGTCTCGATCTGACTACGTCAGACAGGTGGTATAAGCAAAAACTATAATTTTTTCTACAATGTTTTATTGAAATTGTCTGGGACCAAAAGGAATAGTTAAAATCACGCACAAATTTAGTAAAATTCGTAAAAATAATACATTAATATTTTCTTAAAATCCTTACTTAAATATTTTATTTTACTTTATAAGATCATGTTTTACCCCTTTTTAAAAAAGATCACGATATACACAACTAACGTTCTGTGTTCGATGAACTTTGTTGTTTTCCATGATTGTCACGTGCTGGAATTGAAATAGCATTTTTAACTGAAATAGCATTTATAAGCCTATTTTTATTAATGTTATAATGACACATTTTGGGGTTTAATATATTTAGAAAAATTGGCTTATAACCCAAAATTCGCTTGATTTTTAAGGGGATTTTGTAGGAAGGGGACAAGTTTGCCCCCAGTTTTTATGGGAAATATAATTTCCACTATCTACTGGAAGCTATTTAAAAGTAAGACAGATTGTGTTCTGCATTTCTTTTTTTGTTATATCACATCCGTGATATTTATAAAATGTAATTTGCAAATACTAAAATCTACAAAAAAATTAGAATTTAAATATATTTTGTAATGATAAAATTTTAAGATTTTATACACATCACTTTCCACGAAATCTCAGAAAAGAGGGATGAACACACAGAAGGACATAACAAGTAAAAAAAAATGCATTTTTTTACTCATGTGCTTCAGAAGAATAAGGATGGTGGAAACGTTTATATGTGTTTTCTTATAAAAGTGGCATATAGTGACCACTTTAATTCATCATCTGGAACAGTTTTATTGCTGCTCAGTAAAATTACAAGTCGTCCTTTGTGTTCACGGCTTAAAAATACGGAAATTGTTTCCCGTGATGGCCGAAGTGCTTGCAACACAAATCGTAGGAGAAAAAATAGCTGCCCATCGACAGTTAAAATTAAGGATGCTGGCAGGAATTATACTTACCATGGTCTTTTAAAGGTTAAAATAGTATAAATTAGGAATTTTGCTCATATAAAGTGTTTTGCTCAAATTTATTTTTTTCTACTTAACTAGTGAAAAATTGTGTTGAAAATAATTCTAAGAAATATAAATTATGTTACTGTTTTTTTTTTTTTTTCTTTTTTTTTTACTTGAATCTTTAATTAAGGATTGTTTTTCTTAAACTTAAAAAGTAATATATCTTAAAAAAATTAAGCATACCAAGAAATGATGCGGCTAAATAAAGATTTACATATTCTAGGAGGATAGGTACCAAGTAATAATACATCGATTATACGAAAAATTTATCAGGAATCGAATGTGTTGTCAAAAATCGTTCATGCGAGAATGTTTTCACACACAAAGGAATTATATAAAATTTTCAACTCAAACTAAAAGTGCAAATACAAGCCTCTATAAATTAGAATTTAAGTTATAAATAAATAAAGAACTTTCCATTATGGCTGTAAAATCATGGTTTTTTTTAATTTTCAGAGAATTTAGAAAAGTACATAGTTAACAAATAAAAGAAAAGTCTAAATATTTTGTGCAGGTTATGAAATCGATGACATAATTATATAATCTAAATAAAACCTAATTGCTGAAGTGAAAATTATTTTAACTGCCTGACTTCCTTCTCCACATGCAACGGAAGCTGAATAATATCACTTCTCAAACAATTATTGTCTTAATGCTAGCAAATTAAACTTGGACCAGAGCCGTTTTGGCTTGGTGCCCATTGCCTACGAGATAAAAGATAATCCATCGCCATTTAGTCATATAACGAAATGACATGGAAAATGTTAGTTTGGAGAATATTTCTTCAGTCTTACATAAATTGGTCAAGCTGGTCTTGTAAGTCTTTTGTGAGTATTTGAAATATAAACGTGGACAAAAGATTGCATGTAACAGTCTTGTAGCTTCAGAGTCAAGCTGACATTTTGGTTGGCTGCTCAAATATACTGGAAGTTATTTACATAAATAAACATGCTCATAAATAAAATGTGTTATTAATTATTTTTTTTTTTTGTAATATGCATCAAAGGAAAAAATAGTGAACATTTTTATTTAAGTCCACCAAGAAATGTCATAGAAGTAATATTGGCATTGTTCATGGATAAAAGTGCCTCTAATGTGAGCAATAAAATCCTGATGAAAAATAGGGTTAAGATATGGATAGTTAATGGCAATACAAATTTTGAATCTATCATATTTTGAATCATTCTCTTTATATTTTATGAGAGCAAAGAATTGTGCTGTGTATCACTATATATTCTTTCCAAAGAATTTAAATTCGAAAAAAAAAGAGAAAAATAATCACCCCTTAATCCCGTAACTGTTCAGCAAAAGTTGTTTTTTATGCCATATGGCATTGTATTCTCAAGGAAACATTTTCACCTTTATATTTTTCAAGCAATTATCCCCTCCCCGCTCTCTAATATTTCATGTCGCTGTTTGACTAGATACTGAATTTAAATTACTGGTACTAAAGGCTTAGCATTAGGCTTTCAATTGCATTGAGAAATATACTTATAACCTTCGCCTCTTCATTTAAAAAAGACAAGTATACTAATCTTTT
Source organism: Trichonephila clavata (assembly GCA_019973975.1). Taxonomy (NCBI): domain Eukaryota; kingdom Metazoa; phylum Arthropoda; class Arachnida; order Araneae; family Nephilidae; genus Trichonephila; species Trichonephila clavata. The sequence continues at coordinate 171,827 of BMAO01037905.1, forward strand.
GCTCACCCATAAGCCTTCAGACGCTATTTCGGCAAATTTCATTTTTAGTGTATCTACTAAAAAAAAAAGAGCTTGCCTTCCAAATTTTAAGAGTAAGGTTCTCACTTTCACTATAGGTTAACACTGTTTTTTTTTATTTTAACGCCCCCATAACCCCTACACAATCTCACTTAGAGGAATATTTCTGTATAACCCGTTCTTAGCAGATCTCTGAAAATAAACATATTTGTCAAATTTCAAATCTGTAGTTTAAAAACAGGAATCTTTGTCTATTACGCCCTTTTGTTAGTCGATTTTCCAAAACCCTGTAGACAAAACATAAAAGATAAGTATTGCAATATGTTTAATAATTGACATAAAACGAAACAATCAGAATATTTAGGGTAATAATGCCAAAAATAAGACAATATATAAGAAGAAAATGGGAATTTTTATGGAAATATAAGGAAAATATAGCATGGAATTTGCTTAATATAAGAGGAGAAAGCAATTTCTTATAACTATACTTAAAGTTAAATCTGAGAAATTAATGAAACAAGAATACCAAATCTGATCATGATTACCAAATATTTTAAACTACGTTAATGGTGATAAAGTTAAACTTAGGATTTTGTTGAAAAAATGATAAAAATTTTGTAAAAAGACCTCAAAATTTTTAAAAAGTTATTTGGATCAGTTAGCAAAATCAGTAATATGCTCAGAAATTTTGATTAGACAATCTTTTAGAGCATGGCATTTCAATCACTTCTCTTATTTATGATTGAAACTAAAATACATTGTTAACCCTTTAACTTACAATTAAAATTTATTCTATTCGCTTCCCAAGGCCAACGATTTTCACATAAACTCGCGTATACGGTATATTGGGGGAACAGAAAAAACGCAAATAAGAAAAAAAATTTCTGAAATAAGTAATTCATTCGCAATACTGTCACGGTCATTTTATTGTATTTCAAAGCTTTCGGAATATTTTAATAATATCAGCGCAAAGGAAAGAATCTTATTTCGGGAAGGTATATATATATACTTCAGAGGCACTCATTGCACTGTTTGAGCAGGACGGATATATAAGCTAAGAGATTAATTTTTTTACGCGTACAGAGTAATAATATTATTAGCTAACCTTACAATTCTCAGCTAATCAGTCTTTCAGCTAATCTTCAGTTATTAACTCATTGTTCAGTTTTTCTTTTCTGCTTAAATATAGAATAATATGAAATATTTCAGGAAACAAATAACATATTAAATATACAATAATACATATTTCATTGAATTAATATATTCAATATATTAATGCATGTTTCAATATATTAATACATTCCTTATATATTAATACGAGTACTTATATTCCATTTATATATTTCATATATTGTTGCCACGTTCATAATGAAATGTTAAGGTAATGATTATGCATTTACTATTTTACAAACATTTTTCTGGTATGTATCATATTTTCTTAAAAACTTTTCATCGTGGAAAATAGTAATACTTTTGCTGATTTTTACATTTGCTAGTAATCTTATTTTTTATGAAAATGGTGAGTTCTCTCATTTCTGTATATCTAACGCAACTTTTATTTGACACTACCTTTAAAACATATTAAGTTTTTTTCCTACTTATTTTACTCCAAATATTTCAGACATTTTATACCCTTACTTTTATAACAGAAAATGTTATTTAAGATTCATAAATTTCTAAGGTAACTTAACTTTTCACTGTCAATATAAATCCAGTTCAGTATAAACCAGTATTTCTACAGAAACGAGAAATGATTTACTATAAAAAAATATAAAACTCGTATGAGAATATCTGGGACAAACTAAAATATTTTATACATTATTATATTTTATAACCACCTGCTGGAAAATACTTGAATACAAAATAAACAATGAATGATAAAACGTACAAAAACTAAGAGGAAAAAAACTGCATTCCTGTCAGCTGAATTTATCAGTTTTTATTGCAATGGAACTCTTTTTCACACTCTTCTGTACTTAAGAAATAGACAATCTCACACCTTCATGGCTCTTTTTAATTTCTTTTTTCCCTCTCCTTCGTTCTTTTTCTTATTCTTCAAAAAAAATCACCTTTTTGAACTTAATTCTAAATCCAGATCCAGCTAGTTCCCGAGAGTGAAGTTTAGAACAAGAATGGAAAGGATTCCTCTATCCCAAGTGAGAGGCTTTTATTTTAAAGGCAGTTGATGGAATTTAATCTCCACAAGGAAAATTTTTAAGGCCTGCAATTCTCTTCCCTGTGAGAAAGGAACGGCCTGTTGGAAATATTACTGCTTTTTTCTCCTTTTTACTCTATTGCTACTTTTTTGTTTCTTTTGAGATGAAAAATGTGTAAAGAAAAATTCACAGTACTTCTGTTTTGTATTGCACTGGATTACTTGAAAGTGTTGAAATAGGGCATTATATTTTTTCAGAAGAAAAATCTCTTCGAATAAAAATTGTTAAGAATTTTATAACTAATGAAACGTTTGCAAAGGTTAAGTATTTCTACTGTTTCTCTTTTGGGAATGACACGTTGGAGATAAATACTGTTAGGTAAACGAGGTAATAGTTTTGAAACTCTAATTTCAAAAATATGTCCATTTAAACAGATGGAAACTCTACGAATAGTCTATAAGTGTCTAAAATATGTAAGGAACGTTCATGTTATCTGACTTTCCTTTTTAACAATACATTTATTAATCTTCATATTGTTTTTTTCAATGTTCAGTTTCCATTTAAAATGTATTACTTTTCTAATTATTTAGAGTGATTATTATGAATTTAATTTAATTGTATTAATAATTAATTGTTATTGATTATTACTTAATTTTTATTATAAATTTATTGCTATTCATAAATATATTTATATCGATTAACAAATTTCTGTTTTAAATTAAATATGAAATGGCTAGGCTTAAAGTAAATAATAAGTATACAATATATATATAAAGCTAAAATAAAGGACTTTTTTTAAAATAAACAAACTTTTCACATTGCAAATGACTAAAATGCCATTCCTTTTTATAAAGAAACAACATTGTGTATACTTTTAAAAAACATTTTTAAAAAATGCATGGCATTCAGTTATAGGGAATTATATAATTGCATTTCTATAGTTATTTATGTTACAAATATCCATTTTTTCAAGAATAATATATGATCTCTGTAAAACATAAGAAAAAAACTTACATTGGTAAGCAAATTCTTAATTTTTTTTCATGGATGTAAAGAAATAATTTTATAAAATTCAGAAAGTATTATTAAGAGCCCTTGTTTTATGAACATATTTAACACAAAATTCGCTCAATTCTATTCTTTAAATGTTGACATAGTAGACTGTTTTCGTTTTAATTTCTGAGTTGCATATGTTAATTTTTGTTTTTAGAGTGGATATCTATAAATGACGTCCATTATATATATATATATATATATATATTGGAAGGTAACTTTAATTGAAATATTATTGGCAATATGCATTTCTACGTCTATATTTTACTGCAGATAATGTAAAATTATTATTTTTTATATATGCTGAGGGAATACCATTTGCAATTTTCGCTATATGCTAGATTATTATAAATCACTTTGATGCAACCATAAAATACCTTGAAAAGTAAAATGAGAAATTATTTCTACTTGAAGTACAATAAAATGCAAATAACCTGATATATAAGCTGAAAAAAATACCAAAACTTTATTTTTTAACATTGGAAATATTACAATACAAAACCCTACTGTGATGAACCTTGAAAAGAAAATGCACAGGTAGTTGTCAAATCTTTCAGCGGTAATAATATGGCTACAAATTTTGCATAATTAATGCTTAATTTTATTTAAAAATATTGTAAATAATTTATGTCTATCTGCTTAGTTAATTAATATTACTTTTTGCGGCATTCATTTTAGGATAAAAATAATATTTTAAAGCAACGCTCTCCATTGCAGTAGAATGGCGTTTCAACAGGAATATTGCAGTTAGAGCAAAATAGGCTTCATTCTTAACTTCCATTTTGGCGATTTGGAGACCCTTCTTCAAATTGCTGGAAAGGTATAGAATGTTATAATTTACAAATTAAGCGGAATGTTTGAGAAAGCGCTAGAAGATTATAAATAGCAGTCGTGTGCCAAAACTCTGTCAGTATTATTTTAACTGTCGCGGTATTGACTTTACCACGGATGAGAGGTTGCTTGCGAATAGTCTTTAACATTAGAGACTTGAATTTTTTGAAATAGTAGTCATGTCTGAGCTCTGTAGAGGGTGTGAAAACTTTCTGTAATTTAACGCAAATTTTTGTGCGAATTTAACTTTTATAGAAACCCAGGGCCTGAGTGGTAGCGCATCGCACTTCTGTGCGTCCCCAAACCCTGTTCTGTATTTTTATTGCTTCTGTAGATTAATAAATGAATACCCAACTTACTTAGGATCTAAATACTGCGGATTTCTCTTCAGACTGACCATCTGACCGGAACACCTGCTCATGCACCTCAGTGCCCAACGACATAAAAACTGATGATTAGGCCTTGGCCATCTATGAGCTCTCGCGGTACTGAGTTTAGCTTAGTTTTATTTAAATGCTGTATCCTGTATTTTAAGGATTGTTTTTCTGCGATAAATTTCTTCCCTGCATAAATAAAATAGACTGTTAGCATAAAATCCAGTAACCTCCACCTACGCAACGATATAACAATGCTCGATTTAAAATTAGTCCATAGGGCTGGAGTGATAATTGCGATGCCATAAAAATAAACTAAGTCTTAAAATAGTTCTGAATTTTTTTAAAAAAACTGTCCTTTCCTATTATTGTCAGGCTTGATTGCTTTCGTCCAATTGGCACACACGAAACAAAGGCGAAAAAATGTCAGCTACTCTGTTCCGAACAAGAAAAGACTTGATCTTCAAGAGAAGCTCAGATTGAGCTCGATGAACATTTGATTAGAACAGGAGCGACGAGTGACCTATTTCACTGATCTGATTAAGTCGGGGGATCACCTAGAAATATTGGGCAGTAGGAGAACAAATGGAGTCTAGAATCCTATTGATACGCTTATACCAAGGGTATCTTTAGAATTGCCTATGAGAAAATAATTTAGGCTTACTGAGAGACATGTACTTGAAGAATGAAGCCTAGTCGAGTATTGTGGAGAAATATTAACTGAACATAATGTAACGGATATGTATTTTTTATTTAAAAAAATATTAGAACTTCATATTTAACAAAACAGAAACATCGCAAAAAATGAAAAATAGTTACATTAATTGAGCCATTTATAAAATTCAATTGAAGGATACAATTAATTTAATTTGTGTAAAAACCCACCTCTTTCAATGTAAGTTAACCTTTTTAACTGCCCTCGGCATGCATATACTACACGTTGAACCGGTGTCGTCACTCTTCCTTGTGTATATCTGTGATAACAATACATCTGTGACATAGATAACAGATCTGTGATCATCTAGATAACAGACATCTGTGATAACAATATTTTGCCCTTTTTGCAGCTAAGATCTCTATACTGAACTAGAGGTTATGAAAAATTCACATTATTTTCAGAGTTATGATCCATTAAAATATAAACGGGGTTTTTTTTTGAAAATTTATTTACTCTGATGTAATAAAATATTAATAAATCTATTTCTTTATTGTGCACTTCAAAAATCCTAGTTCGGGCTCTGCACAGTAATATTAGTTTATAATACAGCTTATCTTATTATTGCTATAGAAAGATTTTCCATAAAAAGGAAAACATTTAGTAAAAAGGGCATTCTTTCTTCATTTTATAGGAAAAAAATTGCATTAAAATTTTTTTTAATAGTATTTCTAAAACGAACTTATGTATTCAAATGCGATCGACTAAGGGGTAAGTTATTATAATTCAAGTGACTCTAAATGTTAAAAAAATAATCATCCATGCTTTTCTTAAATTACGATTCTTAACGTAGTCAGATACTTTAAAAATTTATTTTATTTTTCGTAATTTTACAGTTCAAAACGTGCACTTTAACATAAAAAGGGCTTTTGAAAAAAAAAATGTGGAATTAAATTTACCAATGCAAGTAATAAACGAAATGTAAATAATCAGACGCTCTAACCATTAGGCTTAACACGGTAACACATATTCATTTAAATATTTAAATAATAAATACCGTCTTTACTTTGATGTAGTGCAGCCTAATCTAAGAAACCCTTCATTCTCGTTTAAAAAGTGAATTATTTTCTTCTCTTTAAAGTACAATCGACATTCCGTTTTAAGTATCATAATGCTAAATTTGTCCTAAATTATAAAAACTAATAGTAAAAATAAATAATTTTTTTTGGAAATTATTTCAAAATTCAATAAAAAATTGCGACAAGAGAATATGTGAGTTTACAGCGCTTGAAATTATAACAGTGCAAATTTTCTAACCAGCATTCTGTTCCATATTTGGCTCCTGATTTGTACTTTAGAAAAAGACAACCAAAAGAAAGGTACTAATTTAAAAAAAGATATATATGTATTCACACAGATAAAAAAGCTAAAATTTATCTCAAAATTATGAAGTGTATTTGATCTTTTGTTTTCAAGACTGTGATCTTAAAAGAGTTAAAGAGAAATAAATTTTTAACTACCAAAGATACGAATGGAATTTTTATAAAATAAAAATTTGTACCGAAAAACTACAAATCTGTGATTTTTGTATTCACAGAGAAAGAAATGGAAATGTAGAAAATAATATCGGGGAAAGTTGTACGTAAATGGTTCAGCATTTTAACTAAGCCAATTGTGTATATTTTTGACGTCCCATTCGGCATACCCATTTTATTTCTTGCAGAATTTTACTGGAAAATTTAAGAAACCGATAAGATAACAGTGATCCTTTTTCTGTGCTCAGAACTACTTATTTTAATGAACAAATACTGGATTATTTATAGCTATCTAGACATGTCTTTAATATTTAAATATTCGTGTAACGAGATATTCGGAAATTCATTAAAATTAATCTTGCCTTTCATTAAAATATTTTTTTTAATAATGAGATGGAAATTTTGCGCTATCAGTAATTGTTATAAGAAGAATATTTTTAGTGTATAGATTTGTCCGAAAAATGAAAATTATATATGAAGATAAAAATCTATTCTTTTCAGCAAATGTATGTGAATTAATTGAAATTATTTAATTTGAATAAACATCTTGTTAATTTCCTGCATGTTTGTTTTCTTATCAAAGTAAATATTAAAAATACCCTTACTAAAAATACAATATACGATAAGCATTCTCATTCATACAGGGTGTCCCGAATCTCAACATCAAGTGGGAACAGGATGAGAGGAAGGACTTATCACTTTTGGGGAAAATTTAAAAAAAATCTATATCACTTAGCCTAACTATGACCAACATGTATTTTGTTGAAAATAAACCTTCAACCTGCTTTTACCTTAACTTTCTATCTCACCTGGTATTTCCGTTAGGAGAAGTATAAGCAGATCGGAATGCTATTTAATCATATCGCAATCCAACGTGCCACATATAATTTACTTAAAGCTTTGCGTAGAGTTTTTTGCTCTTATGGAATCAGTTCGTTCTTCCTATAATATATAAACGCACGTGATCTGCTCATTCAAGAGATTGAAGGATTCTTATTATGACTGCTCGCATGATTGAATGTTAGATAAATATGTTCAGGTTTGAGAATTTAACTGTTTTTTTAATGTTAAGGGGACATGGTACGATTTAAATAAACATTTTTAATTAAAGGATTTTCAAAAAATTTTTGGTTGCCTCCTATGTGTGTATACTATGTAAAACAGATTTTGTGCTCAAAGTTTCATAAAAAGCTAGGCATTTAATTTTTTAAGAGAAAAACTTCAAATTTGTAAAGTGATTTTAAAATGCTACTCCTCCTACAAAAATGTACGTACACGCATGAAATTTTATTTAGAAGTATCTCAAACTATGCATAACAAATTTGGTATGGGTTTTGCGATAACATGAATGGTATTTGTACAATACTTCTTTTTATGAATGCGTATCGAAAATTCCTTAAAAAATGTGCAAATTCTGAGTTCAATTATTTTTAAAAAAATAAGTATTGCTTTGATTCAAAAATGCATACCAACTTTTGTTACATGTACTATTAGCAATAAATAAAAAAAAAATCAAAGCATTAGGCACAATAGAAAAAAAACCTTAGCATTTAAATGAAAACAAACTAGTTATTTTATCTTTCCGAGATAAGTAAGTTTAAAGTTTTGATTTGCCAAAGGGATGTGAATAAAAACGAACGCAAAAGCTATCGTAATTCTATGTTTTTTTTTAGTTTAGAGCTTTCAAACTTTGTCAGGTTATAGAAAAGTATATATAGAATAATTTAAGCTAAAATAATTAAATTTGATTTTTTTGACCGATTTTTGTCAATTGGATCGTACTGTGTCCCCTTAATAAATTAAATGTTTGAAGTTTTTCAAACTTTGATTTAATGACACTTAAATCTCACTGCTTAAATGATCGTGGATCTTCGGCACCCACAAAATTTTTCAAGAGGAGAGGACCAGGTTTGAAAGTTCACCATTTTCGTACCATACCTCCATACGTCGCCAAACATATTTTTATAATTTTGTCGTTTTTGGAAACAAAAACTGTAAAAAATAAATTATTGAATATAATTAGCATTAATAATAAAATAAATTGTAAATAACAAATATTTAATTAAATTCTAAGTACTATATTCATAGGATTATCATAAACCAAAAGAAAAATCAGGGGCTTTGGAGGAGTGGACCTCCCAGCCCCTTGTGAATGCCCCTGTCGAGGATTATTATCATTACAGTTCACATAATATTTAAAAATATGGAAAATGGACCTCCTCCATTGCATCATTAGGAAGTGTGACAAAACATTTTACAATTTGACAGTGATTTCTTCACTATTATTATCTTAGTTACATAGCAGTGCTAATAATTACAGTCAGAAATCGGCGAAAAAATTACACAGTCTTTGTGAGAATTAATGGAATTTATTTATACCAGGGTTTGAGAAATTTGATTAACCATAAAAAAACGTAACATGCTATACTTGCAAAGTTATTTCAAAATATGACCCATTCAGTTAAGATTCGAATTTGGTACAACTCTTGCTTTTTTTCAACCCCCTACAGTCACCGCTATTTTTTTAATTCATAATTGAACCAAAAAATTACGTTGAGTTTTGAGACAGTCTATGTATGGCTTAGTATGCTATTTGGAAGTATTTCAATGGGTATTTGATTGCATATATAACAAATAATTAGCAAAGTATAAAATGATTCAATTGATAAAGCCATTCAATGTAACATTCATTCAAAAGTAAAAATAATAAATTTAATATTTTACTCACATTTGTTTGCATCAAAATGCTAAAGAGTTTATATTTCTTTATTTTGTTATTACACGGAAGAAAATGGTAAATTTGAATTCTAATTTGACCAAATATTTTTGAGACTAAGTAATGGGAACTATTTTTCTACTGTGGGATTCTGAATTACTAAGCTCTTAGAGAATATCTCTTGTGTAACTCTTAAAAAATGCTAGTTAAAAAAAACTAAATAATCGTTTGCAAAAATTGAAGCAGCTTTTATGCTTGCAAATGATATTGATTTCGTTTTAAAACAGTTTTAAATATGTATAACATGTTCATATGCAAAACAAAGAATAGATTGAAAGAAATTTCAAAAGAATATGAACATTATTGTATGTAAGTCTTTCATCTAATAAACAAAAAGTTATTTCCTTCATCAGATTTCTTCTTGTAGAAGTTTAAAATCTATACATATATATTAAATTATTTAGTTAGAGATCGACGAAACATTAAAATAAAGGATGAAAAAAGTAACTCAAATTTTATAACGATATTTCCCGTAAAAATTGTATACATGAATAAAATTAGAATGTGAAATGAATCTCATGAAAGAAATTAAAATTCAAATGATACCTCATTAAGTTTTAAAAAAAAGAGAAGATACGTACAAAGAAAAAGTAAGCAATACCTTGTCACGATATCGCTTTTTGTTCAATGCTGTAAAATTATTTGCTTTGAAACACCATCTATCTAAATATGCAATATTAAAAGTAGCAACCATTTGTGAAAATCTCCAAGTATTTGTTTCCATATATATCATACATGCTTTTAAGTTAAGCTCCCCTTTGTTCACGGGAGTATAAATATTTAAATACAGTGAGTACACCCCATTATAGTTTTCAGAATTCTGCCTTTTCAAAAGTTGTCACTTTCCATTTCTCATTCTTTATGAATTAGGCCTAAATATTCATTCAGGGAATGAAAAATATATCTCCTTATTCCATGTATGATTCAAAAACAGAAAAAAAAGATGAAAAAAAAACAATAACATTACCAATAGCTCAAAAGCATTAATAAATTACAAATCCTATTCAATTCTAATGAATGGTGAATAACAAATCATAATCGATCAAAAATCTTTTTCATGTGGGCTTAGAATACTTCACACAGCAACAGCACGCTATCGCACTCCTCAATAGAAACTTGGTTATACCACAACCTTATTTCCATAAAAAAGGGATGCTTGATATTTACAAGGTACATATTACCAATCAGAAAAACCATCAATACTTAAATGACTATAGCTGGTATAAAATTTCCAGTGGGAACTTGCTGTGCTCTGCATTTTCCGTGATATTAATGATCAAATTATAATGAACAAGTGCTAAGGTTTATAATTGGTTTCAGTATCCAATAGACCGCAATTCCTGAAACTGTTTTGACCAGTCAATATTTTCTACTTATTTTGTTTCCAGAAGTTGTCCTACAATAATTGGACACTGCTAGTTTTAGATCATAAATATTGCAAACGGCCGCGATGCGATGGTTAATATCTTCCTTAAAATATTAAATCCTTGCCTTACTTTGTGTTTTGTTGTGAGTTTTTAAACTCAACGCGTGTATATTAATTTTGTTGACAAAACCTACTCAAACATTTTATTTTACGTTTAGTCAGATTAAAGCAACAGAAATTCTTTGATTTTGGATTTAATATATTTATGAATACTTGTGTATTAAGAATGAATTAAAACTATTGTTTGATTTTCTTATGTTTGATAATTTATTTTTCAACATTGCTTTTTGCATTCTTTAACCCGGCAGTTTACGCGTGAAAAAAAAACGATCTTAACTTCACGCGCAGGGTATCTCATACCAAAGAGTGTTTACATTCTGTTTTTACAGTAAAATCTGCATACAATGGAGAAAAAGAAAGAAAAGTCGGATATATATATATATATATATATATATATATATATAATATGTTTATTACACTTTTCACACGTAAATTTAGTTTTTCTGTTCCTTTTATGAGGGCATTTAGTACATTGTTTATACACTCTTTTAATCTCATAGTGAGTAATCTCATAATTTCCTGAAGTATTTCATGCTCAACAAGATGAACAACTATAAAAGCGCACCATATACCATACTAATGTCCTCTTTTTGCTTCAAATTGCAATCTCTCTTTTAGACTTTTAGCTTTTGTTATAACTGCTGCGTATGCTTGTATTTATTGTATAGAATTTTGAGCAAAACTATTTGCATCAAATTTTATTCAATACCTCTAAGGGTGATTCATAAAGAAGTATGCAGTTTAAATGCACTATAAATCAAGACAAATGTAAATGATTAAGTGTCCCCTGCAATAGAATTTATTTTACGTTTTGTCAGAGACAGTCACAGATGTTCTATGTGCGAGCCCTTAGTCACAGGACAATTTTTTGAGCCGATACTTCATTTTCACCCAAATGCGTATTAAGATATCAATTCAATTGAAAGCGATAATGAAACGCTGTTTCAGCTTCCTCTAGGACATTTACGCAAACAACCCATAGTTTTAAATTTTCCATACAATTGTTAAAGATATTTTCTGGTTGGGGTTTTCTCCGGAAGGTGATTGAAATTGTCATCAAAAACAAGTTGTGGATTATATTCAATAACACAAAAAGCTGTCTCGACTGCAGACAACGCTATTTCTACTGACTAGTCACGTGACACGCCTTCTATTACAGACGTCACTTCCATCCGGGCCTAAACACAAACTTTAAGAGTACATCTAACTTTCAGTTCGCTGAGGTGGTGAATTTCTTGAACTATCACTGTTTTACAGACAATGAAAAATCTGTTCTATTTTATCCTATTCAAATAAAAAAAAATTCCCTTTATCTGAAAGGACTGTGGTAGCTTGGTGGACATGGTCATAGACTCGTGCCCAGTGTGTCATAATTTTGCGCCCTAATGTCCTTGAGGATTCACTGTGTAGAGGGGCTGAATCTTGGTAAATCTGTCGAGGCTCAAAGTCTTCTTTTTGGCATGATATGGGAGTTCCAAGAGAGCGCCCGCTCAAGTCTCGTTCTTGTCGCTGAATTACGATGCAAGTTATGAGTTCAAGTAACCAATAACCGTCGCATTGCCTTAGAACAGTAATTCTCAACAACTGTGTTGTGGTACTTTTGTGTGCTGCCAATTTTTTTTAAAAATAATAATTATACTCTAAGAAAAAAAAATCCAGAACTGAATCTTTCGGTCGCTTTATAGAAATAAGTTAAGGTAATTCATGGGTGGATGACAGTGAATAACACACAGATAAGTAAAATTCATATGACTTATTTGTTGTTAGTGTGCCGCTAAATTTTGAAATTGTTAAAAGTATACGGCAACAATAAAAAATAAGATTGAGAATCACAGCCTTACAGAGTAGCGTTATTACGCACCCATTCCTCTCTTAAGATATCTGACTGGTAAAGAAAACTTTTCTTTACAAAAATGGAGATATGTGGATTTTTTTGTTGTTTTTAGATTTTCTTAGTATAATTAAAGAAAAATATGCTGAAATTAAGAAGAGAAAAATAAATTATTATAAAAAAAAATGGGAAAAATTTGGTAAAAATTGACAAAAAATAACATAAACGTGGTCCATTCTGTACCAAAGATTTATAAACAAATTTTCAATTTTTCAATTTTGATGTGTTGCTATGTTATTCATTGTCGAAATGACCTTCAAGATAAGAGATATTTTAATTTTTACAGAAACTAGAGCACTTTATCTCAGTTACTATATGAAATTGCTTAAAAAAGCAGCGCTTATATTCAACTGTAAATTTTGTAATAAAACAGTGATTGGTAAATCGGAAGGTTAAAACAGTTCTACTACAGAACTTGCACAAAAAATTTAAGTTAATTATTTTCAAAACTTTTTTAGCAATCGCTGACCCCGTTTGATTATTTTAAAAAACTCACATTTCGAGTAAAACGAGTTTTAAAGTGTGACATCTTGTTTAAAGTAATGGCATCTGCTTTTACTAAAACACTTATAGATTTTGTTCTAGTGAACGAAAGTAATAAACTTGGTATTTTTATAAAGCTAATAGGGTGGCCTATAAAATAAAATCACAAAAAAGGGTCAATTTTTGACAAAATTCACAATTTTAGGGTAGTCGGATATCTTAATCTGAAACATTAGTGTAATTTCTATTACGTTTGATATGATTTGGCATATTGGCAAAAATTATTCTGCTTTGATTTGATTAATTTGAACTAAAATGTTGGGTCCAAGTTTCTTATACTTTTATAAGCATAACAGAAAGATTTATTGAGAGTAAATACGTAATATTAAAGAATAAGACTTGAACTTTCAATATTTTTCCAGATTTAAAAGTGTTCCGATATTAATATTATATTCTGACTATATAGAAAGTAACATATTTTACCTCACTATTCATTTTTATCTGTTTTGGTTCATTTTTCCGGTATAAAATGGGTTTCGCACTAATACTAAAGGTTCTACCCCTTTACATATTTAAAGGAAAAATTTAGTATTTATGAAATATTTTGAAATTTTAAAAACACTGTGCTATATAAACACATGTATGAATTACAATGTTGCAAATTTTCAAGAAAATTGAAAAATGTTTCAGTCTGAAAATGTGTTTCGTATTTAGATGAGTCTCTCGTGTATTTGGCGAAGACATCCCCTTAGGAGTAATTATCGTTAAAAATCCATTTTTATTGTAAGACTTTGAGAAAAGGACAGATGTTGAGACGAAAAATTGAATGTACTTCTTATACTAAGCATTTTGAAGGATCTTGAAATTATACAATTATGTTATTTTTATAGTAATATCTATACTTAAAAGTATGAAAAGATAATTTTTCTGAAACAATTTTCTCTCACACTTTCTTTTAACAATGCAAATAAATTTAAGACTTAAAATTTAGTGAAAAATATCCTTTAGAGATTTAATTAAAAATTAATTATATCTTACATTTTATGTATAGTGTGAGTGTGTGCTATAAGAGGAAATATATTATAAAGTTATTCAAAGTTAAACTTTAATTAATGTTTATTAGATTAATTAAATCCTTTATAAGTGAAACTATTTAAAACTTTTATAATGTGTTCAATTTAAAAATTATACTTTACTGTATTATAAAAATAACTTTAATATTTAAGAGTATGTAATCTAAGAAAGTGAGGAGTTAATATTTAACGTATTCCTTTATTTTTACTGCGCTAATATTAGTCTAAGATTTTATTTTCAGAAAGCCTAGAAAATGTTCCGAAACTTTATAAAAATAAGGTATTACAACAATTTAGTTTTTACTTAAAATTTCAGTATTTGTATATAAAAATTGAAAAATATTAAAATATAAAATAGAAGTGTCATAAATGTTTCATATAACTTTTTAATTCAATTTTTAAAACTGAAATTTTTTGCAGAACCTGAATAAGAGCTTTATCAACATAACACAAAAAGCAACACGAGGCCTTTAGGCAAATACTATCGTAATTTTTAAATTCGACCAAGTGACGAGGATGGCACCTGAGCGTAGCACCTCTCTCTTCTAATTACTACACAACAGGGACATACAATTCTACACATTTACTGTACCCCTTTACGCCAGGGGGTCTAAAGGACTCGAACTCACATCACTCTAGGCATGAGTTTGTAAATCGCGGCTACACGTAGAGTGTGAAAAAATACAGTACTTAGGCCAGAATCACCTTACTTAAAATTCAAAACACGAGATTTAAAAAATCGCATCAAATTTAAAATTTAACTTCCTAACATATTTATTTAATGACTGCCGACACGAAATGTAACTTAACAAAAAACGTTCAAAATGTTTTCATTGTTTAATCCTAATTGCTGTAATTAAACTTTAATCACATATTTTTTGCGTTACTTAAGCAGTAAAGTTTTAATTAATAACGAAGGTTCATTAACACAACTTTCTCCTCAGGTAACAGAAATGACTAATTTTTCTTACGAACATTTCATAGAGAACGGAAGAACCAATGTTTTGTTTGAAAAAGACCATTCTTTTTCATAGCTTCGGGCAATTATCATGATCCGGAGTAGCGTGGGCTATCAGAGGGATAGCGTGATAGAAAGGGAAAATGTGAGGGAAAATAATAACATTCTCGGCTTTGCAGCTTGTAATACCTCCAAGCGCGTGTGGCATTGCATTATAATTACATGGAATCAAAATCAAAACAAAAAAAATATATTTGTACAGAGAGAGGTAAGCGTATTTAATTGCTACGA
Source organism: Trichonephila clavata (assembly GCA_019973975.1). Taxonomy (NCBI): domain Eukaryota; kingdom Metazoa; phylum Arthropoda; class Arachnida; order Araneae; family Nephilidae; genus Trichonephila; species Trichonephila clavata. The sequence continues at coordinate 187,407 of BMAO01037905.1, forward strand.
AAACCACGACTAGCTTAAGTCCCAAGTATTCCCTTAATTATATTTTGCGGCTACTACATTATTAAATTAATGTTATATTATACGTCATAATTATTATTAAATGTCCCAACTTTGGACGTCTAGGGAAAAAAAGGAAAATTTGCCCTATCTTCAGTGCTGCACAGTTAAAAGTAGATTGATAATGTAGATTTAATAATATAATTAATCTCACGTATGTGTATGCTGAGGACGTAAAGGTAGTAGATGGGCAAAGTCTATGCAAATACGTACAGATTTATTTCTAGAGTAATGTTATTAGAAACCTTAATTACTAGTTTTATGGTGAGAAACATTTAGATGTGACATAAACACTGTTTTTGAACCATCAACGTGGAATGTTTATTGTTCATTTATGAGGATGTCTAAATCAAATGGATTTCTGTTTAACATAAGTAAAATTGATAATATCTGTTGCATATGTCTTAATTGTTAACATATCTTTTTGTACGTGCACTTATTCGTTAATTATGGACGCAAAGGACATTATATTTTAATTAATTGCAATTACTTGGTATTTATTTACTTCTATTATTCTTTACATATTATTTTCATGTGTTTGTTCCTTTCACGAGTATTTTCTAGATATTGATTTTTAGTCTTCCATCAATTTTTCTATTTATTTAAAAGTTAGTTCCATATTCCTTAATTATAATAATAAGGAAACTCAAAACAATAATTAGTGTTTTACAATATAATGAATCATATTTATCTGGGCTAAAAACGTTTTCATTACAAAAAGTGCACGAGCTCAGTTTTCTGCAATCTGTCATCGAACAGTTATGTGTACTATATAAATGTAACCATATCTTTTGTTATTAAGTCGTATTTGTGAGTTTTTTTAAAATGAATAAAGATATTTAATCATAGCTTCGGTAGGCTCAAGCTGGTTTAAATTAAAACATCAATTTTAAAGTTATTTTTTAATAAATGTGAAATATTTCGGAATTATAGTTTCTCTACAATAACGCAATTATAACGATACTTAATATGAACATTGTAAAATATTATTTTGTTTTTACTTTGGAAACTTATTGCAAAAAAAATAATATATGTTATTTTAAATTTGGTTACATGAATGAGAGATGCATACGAAAAAGTCAAGTTATGCAATCCTGATAAAAATCGAAATAAGTCACATAATTATGCTACAAAGATATGTGCAATTTGTACAATTAAAGTTTTAAGAATAAATAAGGATTTCAAGAACGTAATTCTATATACTTTTCTTTATTGTATTAAAAGGTGCTGGCATCTCTAATACCTTTAGAATTGAAATATTAAAAACATTGTAGAAATTTTCAAAAATAAACTCCGTTTTACAATACAAAAATGGTTATAAGAAATAAATTTTGATTTGTTCTTGGACAAATATATGTTGTCATATACTACATTTCTACCACTCCATTTCAAATTTAAATACAATCTCTTGCACTAATTATTATAAATAAACTTGAATGAATTATTATTAAAAAACTTATTATAATGATTTAATGCACAGATATCAAAATAGAAGTTTCAAAAATTTCACATGAAATTTAGAGTTAAAAAAAAAAAAAAATCCAGTATTTTAATTAAAGTAACAAAAAATATGAGTGTATTGTTACAGCATTTTAATCGATGAGAAAAAAATTAAATAGTTATTTTATGGAAATAAACTAAACGTATTATTTTTTTAAAAAAATAATCATTAGAATCAATGGAATTAGAATCGAGAAATTGTTTTAATACTTTCACAGGTATGATTTAAACTTCATAAAATTTTATGCAGTTATTTATCTTCCCTCACTTAAACATGTCTTCAAAAATGTGAGTGTTAGAATTTTAATAATATTTTTCTTAATTAAATGTTCAATTATAATATATTCATTACATTTGTACAAAATAAAAATATTTTTGATTTAAAATAACCTAAAAATTTCGGTTAGTAGTTTCTTAAAAACTAAATAGTAAAATAATATTCCTAATAAATTATTTTAAGTGCTGAAAGTGAATATAATTTATTCACATACGTTGGAAAGGAATAGATTTCCCTTCAAAATGAATTTGTTTACATATTTGATTCACTATGCAGTCCTACTGTTGTTATATCTTTATACGAAGTCAAAATCTTATTAAAAGATAATATTTTCTAAATTTAATTAAAACAAAAAAATCTCAGCAAAATGAATATTCCTTCATTTAAAATTTAATAAGACATAAGTTAAAAATGACATTGTCTGAAGTTCTCTTTTTTTACCACTTAATAATTTTAATTAAAAACTTGAAAGAAAAGCAATAAAAATAAATTAAATAATTAAATTCAACAATTCCTAAGAAATTAATTCTTAGTGATCTAAATTCTAAAATATATTTTAATATTTCAACGTCAATTTCAAAATTTAATCAACAAAATATTTTTACTAACAAGGAAATCAAATTTATTTTATTTCTATAAGACACAACTAAGGAAATTAAATGAATAAATTAGGTTTGAATCTGATTAGCAAGAATTTGAAATGATTATTTTTTCACTGCTTTTAAATCAATAAAAGTTTATGACTATAAAATCTTAAAGCTCTATGATAATTTCTTTAAGAAAATAATTCTTACAATTGCAAACAAAGCTGAAAAACTGTTTCATATATATAGCATAAAAATGTGGAACCCTCAAAAAGTAATTAACAAAATTGTAAAATGTCTAAGCAGCTCTTCTAGATTCAAAGATTTTACCAAAATACATAAAGAAAAAAAAACCTTTACATTATTTAAATGAGGGAACTTTATTCTTCCTCCATTGAAATAAAATGAAAAAAATTATTAGAATTAGTCAAAATATTTCAGGGGAGCATTTTATAATCTTTTCTTTTTAGACCATCACAGGGTGAGGGAGATTTTATACAATATTCCATTTTTTTGTTATTTAAATGTATCCCGATCGATTTGTTATCATAGGCACTACGAAAAAATGCAAATTACTCATGCAAATCATTCTGTGTCTCGTATAAAAATTTACTTCGAGGTCGTCAAGTTTTCTACTTCTATTATAACAGACCTTGCTCCCAAATAATCAAATGTATTAGGAATTAAATCTTTAATAGGAAAGATAATATTATTAAAATGGGGATTAAGGAACTGGTTCTCAAACTTCCTGTACCCATGTACCCCTTTTATACAAACATTTTGACATAAATTCCGAAGTTTAATAACTCTATTTCAATGTATAAGTAAGTAATTATAAATTTTACTTTGATGTTTTAAGGTAATATGGTATCCTAAAAATCATCTAACTATCAAAATATGTTATTGGTTTATTTAATACCTCGAATCTTTATAAACATGCCTGCAAAATTTCAAAGCTTTATTTGCTTTTTTTATTAAGTTATGGAGCAATATTTGATGCTGGATAGCAACTACCATACCCACATTTTAGATTATCTGCTAAAAAAGAGCCTGATAAAAATGAATTAATTATATATATTCTTCTATTGCGCGTACATGAGACTGATATTATATATGCAGTAACAATTCCTTTCAAGAAAGAATTGTGCAATTCATGCAAAAATTCTAGTTTGTGAATTGTTTATTGGAAGAGTAAATGGTTTGTGTGGTCAAGATTTAAAAGTTGTGTGTGCTTTTTATGATATTATTATGAATGAAATTAAAACTGCAAAACGAATCTCTCAAAGCTCAAATACAAAATCTCATTTTGTTAACTCAGATAATTAAAAATCTAATTCGAAAGAATAGAAAAACTCTCCCATTTTTATACATTTGTTTTTGGTGATCTATCTATCTATATATATATATCCCATGCTTGTGAAATTCAACACGTTTATTATTAAATATTTTAAGATATTTATTTAAACAAATGCACATATGCAGTTAGATTGTGATACATTTTACCTATTAATTGTTATTTGATTTTACTTTCATTCGAGTACAATTTTTAACATGCGACAGCTTTTAAAATCATGGAAATAAAAAATAAAGGCATAAACATCTTTTGTACATGTTGTGCTTTAGCTCTGAAGTGTGTGTATTTTTTTTATAATTATTAAGATAAAGTTTTATGAAATATTGATCTTTCATTCGTTTTCTTGTATATGTTCATTATGGCAGTATACTGTTTAATTGCTCCACATTTGTGCAATTTCTTAAGGTAAGCAGTTTTAAATAAGCTAATTAACATTTCATAAAAGTTTCAGACTATTTGATGATTATTGTATCATGCTATTCATGAAATGAAAACTTCAAACTCATTTTTCTCCATGTTGGATTTTCGTACATATACTATCATTCAAAACCCTAAGACTTTTTTCATAATTGAAGTATGGGTTTGAAATTTTTTATGCATGTTCTAAAAGGAATGTTTTAATAAACTGTGCATGGAATGAGCTCTAACAGGTTTAGTACTTTTTCTAAAAAAAAATTCAAAATCAAAATTAATGTTTCTTTGAGAATTTTTGGAAGTTTAACTGTAAAAAAATTAAAGAGCAGCAGCCTAAAAACCCCATGCGTAGTTTTATGTAGAATATTATATGGAACTTGGAAAAAATTTTGAAAGAAAAGAGAAATATCTAAAATATTCTTAGAAATTTAAAAAATGTTTAAAATAGTGCAAAAAATTTAAATTTTACAAACATTTTGCAACATATTTAAAATTTTTTGTATGGAATTATCATAAAAAATTAAACTTTATAAAATACTAGTAAAAACAAACATCAAACATTAAAAATAAAAAAAGTGTGAAGATGGTACCATATCGCCTTAAAAATTATATTGATAAATACTATATATTATAAAACTGTTTTATAAATTATATTTGACAAACAATAACTTTGGTAAATAAATTTAGGTGCAAAACATAAATATTATAACAAAATATGTAACACGCTTTACCTTTTTCACAATATGAAGAACATTTATATTGTGAAATGTTAACTAAAGTCTTATTTTGTATGAGATCTTTTGGACCCTTTAAAATTGTCTCCCCCCCCAAAAAAAATGAGTTTTAATTTTCCAGTAACATCCTGAGCTGTAGCAAAGGCCCTCAGGAGTATGTGTAAACAACTTTCGAAACCTTTGCTCTAAAATAACATAATGTATTACATTTGTTGCGAGCTCTCGCATGTGGAAGTGCTGTAATGCTTCAAATGAAAAGGCATATTAAAAAAACCAACACTATTATTATGTCTATCAAATCCCAATCTGAATTCGACCAAAGCTAGGGTAGCTGTTAGATTTATTCCTAAATTAAATATCTATAACACAACTGATTCAATACTTATTAAACTATTGGATTTACAGCAATACTAATCAGTCTAAATTGACACATCCGATCATTTTACTTGAACTCTAGTAGTTTCGACTATTATATCTCTAACGCTTTAGCTCTAGCATTACAACACACATACACAGACACACAAAAGACTAAATTCATGTGACGTCATAATCACATGATAATTTTAAACCAAGTGTTTTTAGCCAATCAAGTTCAAAAACACACGTGACGTCATAGTCACGATAAATGCAATTATCTATTTTCAGAAAATCAGTTCATGCACTTCGTTGTTGCCAAATTACGCTTTTTACAGAAATTTTTTTTTTAAATTAATATTTGTCACTTTATTTAAAAGTACATGTATAACACAAGACTTTTTTTCCTTTAATTTTAAAATATTAATGCAGAAATTTCTTTTTATAACTCATGAGCATCTTTACCCAATTATGCAATTTGAAATTTTATTTAAGTTTTACAAATAGATTAAAAAGTACGAGCTAGTTTATTGTCCGTTTTGAATTCAATGTAGAACACGTGTTTATATTATGTAACCGTCATGAATTTAGTCCATTGTAAACATCTCTATACCAATTCCTTCTTAACTTCACTTTAAATATCAACTCTCATTAACATAAATTACTGTTCCTTAGCAGAAAGTGATTTTCTAATCTTAAATATATTTCCTAGAAGATCACGAAGAATCACGAATAGAACCTGTTACACATTGAAGAAGTAAATGTATAATTAGATAGGGCAGGACTTAACAAAGTAGATTACAATCTGGGATTAAATCTCTTAATTCACTATTCTTTTTTCATTGCATAGGTCAAAATGAAAATATTAAACATGAGGCATTGTATAACTGTGTCATATATAACAGTCGGAATTTTAAAATAACTCCATATCTCATCTCCAGACTCAAGGTCTAGTCAGCAAAATAACATTCTTAAAAAAAGAACTCCGAGTCACTTTTCACTCTAGAAAGAAACACAAGCCATGAGACACGCACAAATGGGCAGTCTCCAACTCTTGATAAATTGACATTCCCGTCTGATAAATCACAGGTAAGGCATATCTGGCAGATCTAGATCATGGATTGCTGAAGTACATACATTACTTCTCCATATACCTATAAGGAGAACGACTAAAAATGAAAGAGAGACGAGCTGGGAATTGATTTTTTAACACTTGGACTAAAATAACTGTAGTATTATTTTATGAAAAAATAGTGCGATATATGTCTATTATTGCACATTAATAATCAATGAATTATAGAATTTTAACAATGTATCATACATTCACTTGAAAAAAAGAAGTTATATTGATGTGCAGAGCAGTGCTTCTCAAATTTTCAGTATTGGCGACCCAATTTCCAATCATAATTTTAATCGTACCTCCCCCTCCCCATGCAATAACAAGGAATTGAATGTAATAATAATGAACTTTGGCGCTAAAGCTATATTACGGCCTTAATTATAAACCGTACAAATGATCAAAATAAGTAATAAATTATGTATGCGTTACTTTTGAGAAATAGTTATTTTTAAAAATTACTTTTAAATAATATTTTCTTTTAAAAAAATTATCTTTTATTTTCGATATATTATTTTAAGTAATAGATATTTTAAATGAATTACCTTATAATATTTTCTTTTAAAAAATTATCTTTTATTTTGATATGCTCATGCCGTCCCCCCCCCCCTACGTAGGGTTATCACACCCATCACGCGCATAACAGTTTGAGATTAGCTGGTGTAGAGAAAATGGTATGTTTCAATATTTCTATAAGAAAAAAAATATCCTGAAGGTTGTTTTAGTTTATAGTCTTTAAGCTAAAAATACTTTTTTAATATTTCCATAAAGGTATAACATCTGAAACTGCTTTAGTTTAAAACAATTAAAAATATAAGGAAATGTATATTTCAACACTTCTATTAAAATAGCTTCTGAAGCCAATATAGTTTTAAATGATTTTAAAAAAAACATTAAAAATTTAAAATATTTCTGTGAAAGTAACTTTTAAAAATGGTTTACTTTAAAATCAGGGGAAAAAACAGCAAATGTTTTTTTTTTTTTAATATTTCCATAAAAGTATATTCTGAAGTGGTTTTAGTTTTAAAATAAATGAAAAACGTTTTCTGTATTTCTATAAAACTAACTTCTGAAGCTGTTTTAGTTTAAAACTAATATATAAAATAAGATATAACCTTTTTCAATATTTCTATGAAAGCAATATATAAAGATGGTTTACTGTAAAATAATTAAAATGCGATAAAATTGGTTTTTTTTTCGCAATTTCTATAAATGTAACTTCTGAAGCTGTTTTCACTTAAAATAATTAAAGTAAGATAAATTTTTCAATATTGCTGGGAAAATAACTTCCGACGTTTCACTTTAAAATGATTAAAATACTTAAAATGCCTTTGAATATTTTTATGTAATTTTTGTGGGTGGTTTAATTTAAAATGATTAAAATATTGTAAAAAGCTTTTGAATACGTCCATGTAAGTAACTGGTTTCATTTAAGAAGTTTAAAATAAATATATATAAAATGCTTTTCTTTGTTCAATGATTCCACAAAAAATTAACTTCTGTAGCTGTTTTAGTTTAAACTAAGATATAGTATTTTTAATATTTTTTCACAAGAAAATATTTCCTCGTTCGGCTTTAGATGAAATGATTAAGATAAGGTAAGAGTATTTTTCAAAATCTCTTTGAAAACAACTTCCAAGGCTTCTTTAGCTTAAATTAGTTGAACTAAGACTACTGCAAGTAAATAGTAAAATGTATAGAACTAAATGTTTATTTGCTAAAATTTAGGTACATCTATTTCAATTTCAATAACCCTAAAGTTAAGATTTTCTTATGAAACAAATTTTCTTGCAACTAATTCCTTTTATTTATTTTGTTACTGGTGACAATTGACTAAAAATATTTCTATAAATTTATTCATTTTTATTAAATCAACACTTTCCCTTCATGTAATTTTGCTAATGTTCAGTTTCTACATTCATGTAGAACAAATATTCTTAAATTTAAAATAATTACTTCTTATAACAATAGAAATTCTAGAATAAATGATGTCATCATTATTTTTATTTCCCTGGGACCCTTGTATGTACATATAGCTTAGAACGTTTCTTCAGTTCATTGGGAGGGTCGTATTGAATTAAACGAAAGAAACTTCAACGAACTCTATTGTAACCACGTTGCATACTTGAATCCCTTGTTATTTGTGTATAATTTTAGAAATTCTGTGAATCTAAGTATTAAGCATCATAACATTTATAATTACTGTTCATATTTTAAATATGTTTGTAATAAAAAATCAACAATTATTACAAACAAATTATATATTTTTAATTAAAAAGACAGGAAAAACAAATATTTGTTGCTTCAGCACTCACTGCACTTCTTTAAAAAAGTTTTTATCATAGATAGTTTAAAATAAAACTAAATAAAAGCAAAGTTAAAATAAATTATTTAATATTCTATTTAAAAACGTGCAACCCTTAAAATTATTGACAACCATTCGTTAAAAAAATTTCATAAAATAGAACTAATTTTTTGTATGGAAAATAATTGTTCCAAAAATTAATAATAGGTTTCTTAGCATCTTATAATCTAGAGATGCTAATTTTAAATTTAAAAGCGAGTAATATTTTAAGTTGAAAAAAACATAAAAAGCATTATGGAAAATGTTGTATGGGAAATGTGTGGTGCATGTGTTTACATTTACTTCATGTATGTGTAAGTCCTACACTTTATGTTTGTTTCTTAACTGTATCTTTTTGTTGTTAAACCCATTTATGCAATAGTCATTCGCTTGGGTAGTATTCCTTAATACATTAATGTTTGGTTTTATATGTGAAAATTTTAGGTTTCAGACATTGTCAATCATAGCTTTTTTTCAACAACTTTTCCTTTGACTATTATTTATGAATTCACTGCTGAAGAGAAAAGTTGGGATCCTATTAAGCAAGCTTTATAAGCACAGTCGGACTCCTATTTACCGAATTAATCATTTTTTGAATTCGGATTAGTTCATTATATAGGGTTCCAAACAAAATACAAACTTTCTGTACTTCCTTTTGGAAACACTATAATAAACAACTGCACACGAAAAATACTATTTTAGAAATAACATTCATTTTATTCAACAACTAAAAATACTATGGGTGAATTATTATACATCAGTTAATTGGAAATTTTAAAATACTAATTAGTAGATGTTTGACATTTTTTTTTACTCCTGGCTTGAAAGAGTTAATTTTTGACTTTATACAGAAGGAAGAAAATACTACGTCATTTACATTTGTTGTAAAAGGCATTTTTTCACAGTTTCCTAATACCTATCTGTAAAACATTAGAAAATGCAACATTTTTTGGAATTTAACTATCAATTTCTTCATCAGAATCACTATTCTTTGGCTCCGATAAATCAGCAATTTCCTCAACTTCAGTTGCAATGATAGGAAGCTGGTTATCAAATGTAACATGATCTTTAAAATCTTAAGACCTCTCTTGCGTTGTGGAGTTAGATAAGAGGCGAAAATAGTTTTTTATCCTATTTTCAACACTTACACGATTTGTTACATAGGTTGAATAGCTCATGGGGTACCTGCTTCCCGCAGGGAAATTTGGACTCCTATCATGGGTAAACTGGGGGTTGCTTTGGTTTGGCTTTACCTTAGCCCCTTTCGCTACACTCAAGGCTCAACTGCAGCTGTAAAGTCTAATAATGGTATGTATTCTTTTCCGTCGAAATTTGATGCTTACAGGAAAAGTATTTTTTCTTTTTTTGACGAAAAGCATGCAATTTGAAAAGAAAGCCAATTTTTTCTAATACGAAACTGATAGAAAATAGAATTGTTCAAACTAGCTGTTTAGTTCGAATAGAACTTTGAAATAATTCGTTAATACAGGGTGAGGTTTATTATACGTTAAACTCGGGTTTTTTTGCCTTCATTTTAATTAGGTAAATCGAAAAATTTGCTAAATTGCGAAATTCGTTTATCAGCGGTTCGGTAAATATCAGTCTTTACTGTATATATATCGTCTGTTAAATTTTTTAACTTAAGAAAATTCATATTCTATTTTTATCTGCCATTTGGAAATATAGGAATGTAAGGATTGCAAATTTATTCGAAAATTATCAAGAACAACGTTATCAATTAGAAGCAGAACAAACACGGGATCATTCAAAATAAGAAACACAAAATACTGCATGACTTATCACACATTTTTATTTTGCTTATTAAATAAATAATACTGCCACAGAGTACACACGAAATCAAAACATTGCAGAGTCCGTCTACAGTTTTTGTGTAGATTTTTTCCCCGATCGATCTGTACAGTGTAAGATAACATTGTTAGATGATTCCGAAGTAAGTCGACGAATTGTTTTTCTTGAATCTTTCTTTATTGTCCTAAGTTAGAAACCTTTTCTGGTTGGTTAGAAGAATTTTTCCCTTACTTTACGCAAGAGTAACTTTCTTGGCGAAAATTTGGCTTCACATCTTCTGATTCATTGTACCAAATTTATTGAGGATAAATTTTTTTTAAGATTCTGAATGTGCCTTCAAATCATTTCTATTGTGTCAAATGTAAAATGTGTTATGAATATTAGTCCATTGATTATTTTGAGTATCTTATAGAATCATTTACTTTGCTTCCAAGGTCTTCCGTGAATGACTTTAAATTTTTGCTATTAAGATACTCTGCTTAAAATCCATGAGAAATTAAACTTAAATGTACGAATCATTAAAGACATTTTTATTGGGAAATCTTCTAGAAAACATCGAACTAAACAGCTAGTTTAAAAGAAAAATTTAAATAGTTCAGCATAAGAGCAAGTTATATTTTCTTAAAGAAGAATAGTTTCACAAAAAAACAGCATTTCAAATTTTTATAAAAGAAAGAAAATGACACACACACACACATATATATATATATATATATAAGATATATAATATTCATATATATATATATATATATATATATATATATGATTAAAATTGATACATGTACACTGCAAAATACGTTTTAACATAAAGTTAATAAAAATATTAATAAAAAAATGTGCATTATTAAACAAAAAAATATAATATAATAAAATATGTATGTAATTCATGATTTTAGGGCAAATGTATAAATACAAGTTTTGCAAAACACATTGAAATCTTCTCCATTTTGCAATATATTTGTAGAAAATGTTAAATTAATGAAGCAAAATAAATAATTTATTTCATATTATTTATTTTTGTTGAATTTCTGAACAATATTTCCAAAATATTGTTCAGAAATTCAACAAGAACTTTTCTACACTCAAGAAATTATATCCCTAGATTATGCAACTAGGACATAAATTGCTTAATTTATCACAACATGTATAAATATATAGTTTAATTTATATAATTCAAGCATATTATGCATATTTTTAGCTGCTTAAAAATGCTATGATAAGAACTATTTGAAGCATTTTAGAATTATAATCAGAAATTGATTATCTCCCGTGGAAAATATATTTATTATATTTTTCTTTACCCCTGATAAATTATCTCTTATAATAAATATTCATAGCACAAATTACACTTTCCATTTGAATACATCTAGATTTCATTAGAAAAAAAATATTTTAAAAATATTTTTCCTTATATATTTTGTGCAAAATAAAGTAAGTTTAACAACAAACGAAAAATGTGTGACTTTGTATATAAAAAACCCGTGACAAAAACTTAATCACATTAATAATGTTAATGTAATAAAACTTGTGAATTTTTTTTAAATAAATGTTATTGTGTTTTAGTACATTTTTCAAATTTGAATAAAGGAATTGTTCAAATTTGAATTTAGGAAAAGTGCTATTCACTAAAGTAAAGATAAATGTTTTATACTTGAAGCAAAGAGACATTATCATGTGGAATTTTTAAATGTGAATATTTTTTTTAAGGAAAGAAAAAAAAAACAATTCAGAGATTTCTGAACAATTCAATAGTTGGCATTGAGTTTCAATTAGAATCCTCTTCATGAAAAATAAAAACTAAAAAAAACTTATAATCCATAATAATGAGCAAAATCCTCCAACCTTTTGTTAGATTTTAATAATGATTCTAAAATAAACTAACACTGATTCCTTTCGTTACTTGCAACTTACAGGAATTAATGACTGATTTGTATTGTGTTTCTCTCAGGCATCATTTATTTTATACATAAGACATAATGGATACTTTTTCTGGACATTAAAAATGTCTTGGAAGTTTCGCAAGATCTCTGAAAAATCATCGTTTTTATTCGTTGATAGATAATGTTAGTTTCCCCTGATAATCATTTCTTTTATTTACTTTTTCTAGTAAACTAAAAGATATTGGTTTCTCTATTGTAAGTTTTATGGCTGAATACCTTCCCCTTCCATGATTCGAGATGTATAGTGAGAAAAAAACATTCTTTTTCAGAGTATGAGAACAAATATTTGCTTCTGCTCCAGTTTAGGAGATAAGATGTGTTTCTGGTTCCTGAAGTTGTACGGGAAAAGGAAGTGTTTCAGAGGATCTCAAAAAGTTATTCGTATTTTTCTAAGGTTTTCTTTTTACAATTCTTTGATAAGTAAAATGTATTTTTCGGAATTTTTTTTAATGTCAATTTTGTAAGCAGTTTTATTTATTTTATTGTTTTTAAAATTTGATATACTTTTTAAAAAAAAAATCCATAATGCGGTTACGAAAAAGTAAGCTATTTAAACCACGATACTTATCCATAAGATAAATCCATATCCATTTTAATATAGAGTGTGAGAGTCCACGAGCATGCACAATACATATGCAATGTATGTAGCTCAAAAGATTAGATAAAACTATGACATCACATTTATGTTTCATTAAATAGTGAAAAATACGATTCACAAAAATATTAAGAAAAAAGAATTTTCTTTAATATAATGTGACACATTTGCAAGAAAAAATAAACCGTGATAAGATAATCATTATTTGTGATAAGATAATTCGTGATAAGATAATCATTATTTGTTAAATATCTTGCCAAGCATTATATATACAAAGAGAGAGAGAGAAAGAGAAACAAAACTTTGAAATTATTAGAAACTTGCAGTACAAAATCTAGTTTCAAAATATCATTGGTAATTGTGAAAATAAAAGATGCCAACACTTCAAAATAAAGGTTAAATATTTAAAAATTAAATGATTTGTAAATTAGTCAAGTGCAAATTCGGACTTAGGATCGATAAGTAGAGTTAAACTAATTTGATGGCACCGACCTTTTCCCTATTATTGCTTGGTGGGCCAATCTATATATGTTGAGTAAATGCTGTAATATTTTTTTCTTTGAAATCCTACTTAGAATTAATTTAAAAACCAAACGATATATCCTCCTTAATAATTTTTTTCTTTATTAACACAATAACATTGATTTGAGGAGATGTGCATATTATAATTATCATAATTCTTTTGTAATTCAAATATTTTGATTGTACTTTTTAATACATTGATTAATTTATTGAATTAATATTCTCTTATGATCAACTATACTAAAATTCAATAGACAAACAGTTTCCTTGTTCATTTTCTTCTAAAAAAATGGTTCATATCATGTAAATTAATATTAATTATTTATTCAAATACTACAGAGAAAAAATTTTAAAAAAATATCTGAGTTACTACTATTTTTTTTTAACAAAAGCATTATGATTATGCAGTGCTATAGTGTTTATTACTTCCTCATTAATTTCCTACCCATTCACCGGCCGTAACATTTTTCAAATATTCTGCCCATGAACTGTTAGGATTCAATTAACTTGCATGTCGCTACCACTGGATCGGCTTAAGTTGTGACTCATTCTCATTAAATGGTAACGATTTTGATTAAGATACTACCTTCCTCTAGTACAGGCTTACAATAAGGGAGCGGAAATTCGATATATCGATTAGATAGATATATATGCGTTATCGATATTCAAAGTCACCCTTTTTAATCATGCTTCTGACTAAAAGCCATTTTTTCCTTATCAATTCAACCAAAATAATGCTTCTCATTTTTCATTTTTTTTCTTCCTCTGTGTATCGATTCCAATACACAGATGGTCCTACTGGAAATCTATATTGTACTGTTTCCTGTAAGCGCTATCCACTCAGTAGATTTTTAAATGGAACTCTGATTGTAGATTGAGTTAATCGCTAGACATTCACAGTAGATTAAAGATGAATATTATAACGATTCAAGAAAGCTCTGTTAATTTTGATTTTTTGAGCTAGAATGTATATATTCTACTTTAATATCGTGTAACAAGGGGGAGCAACATGTTTTGTCTCTCGGGCCATATAGTGTGAGCGAAGGATACCCACGGGCCCTACTCTTTTAAAATGACTACAATCATTATAAAAATCAATGAATATAAGCTGATTAAAATACAAGGGGTAATCAAATGAAAAGGTACGAAACGACATAAAAATGAAACAGTTAAATATTTGCATATTCCGCCAAGGGAGAATGTAGCGAGACATCTCGGGATGCCATTGGAGACTCTGACTGGGATCGGATCATGCGCGGGTGCCCGCATGCGCAGGAGAGAGCAAAGGCTCTTATAAAAAGCGGCGTCCAAATGATGCGAGCACAGAATTACTCGAGCACAGAAAAAGCATTAACTCCGATGTGTACGGTGAGACACTCCGACGCCTACGCAGGTCCATCAAGAACAAAAGACCGGGGCTGCTCACGGAGGGTGTGGTTCTGCTCCATGATAACGCGCGTCCACACGTCTCCAGAGTCCCACAAATGGAACTGGACAAGTTCCAATGGGAGACGTTGGACCATCCGTCCTACAGTCCGGACATGTCACCCTGCGATTTCCCTGTGTTTGGTCCACTGAAGAAACACCTGAAAGGAAAGCGCTTCAACTCGGACGACGTACTCAAGGACACTGTGAAGGACTGGGTCTCGTCACAGCCACAGGAATTCTGGGAACAAGGAATCCTGCAGCTTGTTCATCAGTGGGATCGTTGTGCTCAGGCCTATGGTGTATATTTTGAATAAAGTCTATATTTGTACCCACCGTGTCGTTCCGTACCTTTTCATTTGATCACCCCTTGTATATATACAGAGAGGGGCAGTTTTTTATTATTTAAGACTTAATTAAGCAATAAGAATAATAAGGTGATTTACGAAAAGAAAAATTACTGAAAATATGATAGATAACAATGGAATTTAAAACAAGTTTTAATGAATGAATGCTGCTTGCAATTAAGTTACCCGATAGCGTGTGTGAGAAATATGTTTTTAAGTTAAGAATTTGCTGGTGATTTGTTTTGTAAATGACATGAGAGAAACGTTCAACATGTAAGAATTTTTTTTTCTTGTATCAAAATTACATGAGAGAAACGTTCAACATGTAAGAAAATTTTTTTTTCTTGTATCAAAATAAGGAAAAAAAAAACTGCTAAAAATTTATAAAATGTACATCGACCACACTCTGAACAAAATGTCAATGAAAACATTTTTAATTTTTCGACATTTATATGACACAATACTGTCATTTTTAAATAATCTTCAAAGTATATAAGATATATTTTGTTTCTCATCCAAAAAAATGAAAAAAATTTCTTAGTGATTATATGAAATATCTTAAGAAAACACTTGCTATACATATTTAAGTGGCTGTAACTTTTTGTTGTAATAAAGTAGTGGATTTTTTTTAAAAAAGGTACAAAAAAAATTCTGAAATCACAGAAAACACATGCACACACAATATTCTCTGAAATAAAAAAAAGTACGTAAACTTTTTATAAATATTTTAAATATAAATATTTATATATATTATACAATAATTTATAAATATATATATTTAAATTAAATCATGAATTTTACAGATTTAGGGAAAGAAAGTTAGTTTATATATTGAAATTATTCAGTATATTTAATGCTTTTGGAAATCCATTTTCAGTAAAAAAAATATATTCTTATCAGGAACATGTTGGCTATGATACAAGTTTAATATTTAAAGTAAATTCTCTAATTTTTTAATTATTCAAAGAAAATTTAGAATTATAACATACTTTTATTCCTTTTATTCCGCGTAATATCGTATTTAACGGTCCCAAAATGTAGAATTGTTTGAGAAACAATAATATAAATTTATGTATACTTTCAATTACTTTAAAATAAGGGAAATATTCCTTTAACTTGTCTTCATAAAAGATGTAAAATCAATCTTGTTTACCTAAGTATATAATTATTTTAAATAATATATATATTTATTTTGCCGCTTTCTTTGCTTTTATCGTTTTGTAAAGCAAAACAATTTCAACAATACAATTTTCCTCAGAGTTTGTTTTACTTTCTTCAAAATTCCAAAGAGAACGGAAAACAAAATACAAAAGAAATCCCTTTTCCAAATAACAAGTGGTTTTCATCCGCATCATGTACTTGAATCAAAAGAAAGAAATAATAAATCCTACTCTTGTTAATTTCAAGTAGCTGGGACAAACAATCAGATGTTTATTTACTCTGTTCATCGTACACTAATAAGGTACGCATTTCTAGATGCCATTAAGATAATGAATTTGTCAATTAAAAAGTTTTACGTTACTGAAAGGAACAAAACTAGTAATAATAGAAAGCCTGAATAAACTTCCACTCGTATGACTCTTGTTATTTAAAACATTTGAAGTTTCGAGTCTGAGTGTTTATCTTATGTATTTTTATGAGAGATTTCATTCTTTTATGCACGAAGACGGTAATCTACTTTAATCTGAAAAATTAATTTCAGAAATGGATCAAAAAATGGATTTGTTCAAGTTTTTCTATTAGGTATTTTCACCCGAAATTGAAAGCGCTCTTCGTAAATTAAATTTATAAGTATAATGAAGTTCTCGGCTCCAAAGTAGTTAAATAATGTTTAAAATGACAAGTATAATTTAATTTGGAAAACATTTTGAATGAAATATTTCCAGCTTTTTTTTTTTTTCAGAAAGCTTGAATCGATTACGTTTGATGACACAGTTGAAAGTTAATTTTAGATGATCCATTAATGAGTTGTTGTTTTTACAGAAATGCATGTTAAGGATGAAATTAATAGCAATTGCTTAAAACACATTTTGATTAATTAAAAAAATGTAGGTACTCTCTTTTTTTTCCATAAAATTATACCCTTTGTTTCAAATTGTATCGTGAAACTTCCTCTTTATGTTGGGCTGAGGTGACGACCGATCTGGTTTAATTAATTCTCGGGGATCAAAACGCAATGTGGGTGAGTGAATGAGTTATATTTACTTCGCACTATAAAGCAACACGAGGGCTATTGGCGACGGACCTCATAACTTTGAACCATGGACAAGTGACGTGGATGACATTTGAGCTGACTTTGATTTAAGTGAAGTTATTATATAAAGTTTTTTAAAGTTATTATGTATATATATATATATTTAATTTATATATATATATATGTATGCGAGTTAACAAATATATTTAAGATTGCTATTTCATAAATTTTAATAGAATAACATGTAAATATTAGATTTTCGGTATTCTTTGCAACAACACCTATATTAATAAATATATATTCCCCGTTTTATAATCCTTTTTTTAGTTCAACTCCTTATTTTTAAACAAAGAAAATAAGTTTTTCCACCATTTTTAATTCTTAATTTTGAAGGAAAGGTATAATACCTTAATACCTCATGCATAGAGTAAAAAAATAACAAAAAACAAGTTTTAATGCAACCAAATTAAGTAACAAAATAATCTGCTTTCATGAAAAACTTTAAGATTTATTTTCTTATCCATTTTATGTGAGATATTGGTATTTCGTTTCTATACAAACACATGAAGACATATTTCTACATAAAGCGATGCATATCCGGGACCATTTTTCTTTTATCACGGCTGTGATGGCGGTTGTTCTTCTAAAAATTGTTTTCGAATATTCTAAAACCTTTTTCAAAACAAATATTTGCACACTATAAAACGTCCATCAAGTTTGCTCCAAGACATTTGTTTTATGCTGTGGTAGCCAATAATAAACCTAGGCATGATACCTCTGCGTGAAAATGCTGGGAGATTTAAAGTAATATCTTTTTTTATTCCTTTTCCTATAGTGAAAGAATTATTGCTCGTATTTAGGATAAAAACTTTCTTCTTAAAGATAAATGTTAAGCCTATCGTTATCGTTTTACACATTCAAAAGTAAAAGAATAATGTGTCCTTTAAAGCATGCTCTCTCGAATTTTGTGCTTAGAGTTCATCTTCAAATATACTGCTTTTGTAAAGTTGTCGAATTTTTTTAAAAAAAATAATTATATTAAATTAATTTGAATTATTTTATGAACACGCTTTTATAAAGTAATAAAATTATTTTTGATTGTTAATTATTTAATACATTTTCTCTCAATTCATTTTAAAGATTTAAATGTATTAATAATCCCTAGAAACAAAAATAGTTTCTGTAGTCCCAGTTATGGTTTAGGGGATCGTCGTGTCACGAATCTGAGTCCTAGTGACACTAAAAGCCTACCTTGTTGATGGAGTGATGCAAATTCTTCCCATTGACGTGATGTGAAAGTTCTGAGAGGAAATTACCAGTTTAGGTTTCGTCACTTCACAATGGTTCAAAATTACGATGTTTGTTGCCAATAGCCCTCGAGTTGCTGTTTGTTGTTCTTTTAATAAGCAGTCATACAGGAATGTATCTTTTTCTTATAAAATATTACTAATTTTTTAACATGTTAAATGCTGTTCATTTTAATACCTTGTGTTTATTATTAAATAAATTTTAATGCAGGAATGGCAATACACATTGGCAATCAATGAATACCGTGATATTCTTGTAATATACAGGATGTCCCAGAATCATAGGAACAACTTTAAGGGAAGGTGGGGCACATCACAAGGATTCAGATTTGCATAGGTCTTAAACGTCTTCGTCACTAGGTGGCGTTGTTCACAAGAGCATTGGAGGAAACAGACATGCATTACCGCAATCATTTCTGTTGCCATCCCCCGTAGAGGAGTCTGGAACATTTTACTAAAACCGAGCTGGTAGATATCAACCTGAGGAAGTGGTATAGTGAAGCATTGTGAGGAAGGGCTACGCATTCCAATGAGTCGCGACATCCAACACATTTTGCTCTTTCATAGAATAAAATTTGTTGGAATATGTTCGAAGAAATCCGAGTACCATGTTGGGATTTCTAGTCACTAATTGCCGCAATCACTTTAGCTCTTACCTCATAATGATCCATATTCACACAGCAAATTAGCAAACATCCGGCAGTCCGGTGTGTCTCTCTGCCAGTACCATTCATAATACAACCTTTCTGGTGCTCGTGCATTTCCTTCTGCCAATCCGTAAAACAGGAGCATATCCGACAGTTCGGTGTCTAAAATGTTCCATATTCGTCTGCAGGTGATGACAGATCAGTTGACTACGGTCATAATGATCTGTTTCCTAAAATGTTCTCGAGAACATTGTGCAACTTGGGAATGTCTTGATTTTCTCGTGAGAAATCAATTGCAGAGCTCCATGATGTGTTTTTGATAACTTTTTACACTAATAATTCTCGAAGAAGAAGTCTCTGTTTTGGAGATTATATTTTACAAGTTTAAACTTCACAATATAAAAACATGGGATAACGGATTTTCATTTATATATAAGTATTGAAATGTAACTCTAAATATTCTATGTACTATATTTAAAGCTGTGGTAATTACATATTTATCTCAATTTCAGATTTTTATACATGTTCATAACTCTTCAAAAATTGAAAAATTTCATTTTATTTTGTTTGTTTTGAGTATAAATATAAATGTTACTTTTAAATATGAGTACGAGATTATTTTATAATGGGAAAAATATTTTAATTTAAATTATTATTGGTTTTATTAATAATTGTAAAAAAAAAAAAAAACGTGGAGAGTTTATTTTAAGATCATCAGCTTATTCCTATTAAAAGTTTTTTTATTGTTCAATGAGATTTCATTTGATTGGTATTGAAAACTAAATGATATTTACAGATGATTTTAGCTCAATTATATTTAAAAACTGGAAACCACATTAGCGTTAAAGAATTATGTTATTTGAAATTCGTAAAGATGTTACTTTATGAGTTATATTTAATTTTTTTGTTTTTGTAACAAATCATGTATAATAAATGTAATCGTGTCTTTTTAAAAATAAATATCTAGTAAATACGATTTACTTTCCGGAGATGCTGATGCATTTTATGAAAATAATTTTTATAAGTTATTTCACTCAAAGTTAGTTAGTCCACACTGATATTTATCGCCAACTTGGCAAATTACTGTCGTCACATTACATTGAAATTCAATAAATTTTTTTTTAAACAAACTGCTATTGTAATGTAGCGTTATTTTTTTTTTTATTCCAAAGCTTCAATGTTGCATAATAAAGTAGGATTTTACCGTGATTTCATACAAAAGATATATTTTTCTTTAATATGTTTCATAAACGCATTTAAAACTATTTTTTCTAATTCTAAAATAAATATTTAAATTTTCCTCTTATAAAACATTTTTGCTTACGCTTCTTACTTGAAACATTTAAAACAATATAACAATAACTAATCCAAACTACATGATAAAAAAATATTTAAATTTCATTTTGTTTTATTTAATCATATTAGAGCATTGCATGCAACTTTCAAAATATGGATGTATAACATGGATTAACATGCTTGGTTGGGAGTTTTAAAATAAAAATAAATATGCTGCCTTCGTATTATAAAATAATTGCACAGATTTTTACAAATGCAGCAATTAAGCTGCCTAAGCAATTTATTTTTAGTGTGATACGTAATACCTTTCTATAAAATAATGCATGTAAAATTGGGTAGTTACGTGTTGTACCGTCGAAAGGGACCAACTCGTCTAATGGCAAATTATATAATATGTAGCCTACACAGAGGAAAACAGTTCTCCCGCATGTTGTCTTGTTTTCGCATCATTGGCTGATTTGTATTGTAAAATATTTAAAGTTCTGTTTAAATATTTTTCATTTATTTTAAACCCAATTTTAATTAGCTATTTACATTACACAGTATTTGTAGAAATATTATTGAGTCACTTTCCTAATATTATCGTTCACTTCCATTCGATAATTCATGTCACACTATATTATTTAATTTCCTTATTTATTTGCTGATCTATAATCGTTTGCTGTTTAATTTATGTTGCTTAATATGGTATCCTTAGTAATTATTCTTAATTTTTTTTTAGTCAGAGAAATTAATTGTAACGCGTAATAGAAGTTGGCTGAACTAAATATGTATTAAATGTTTGTATATCTTCGAGATATTATCATATTCATTTGGAAATTAATTTAATTTTTGAGGGATATTAGAAAAATAGATATCTGTGGAATAACCTTTGGCTGTTATTATTCGCAATGACAGCATTTGACGACGATTTTTTTTTATTTGGCGAGATTGGCTGGCAATATATACGTAAGTACTGAAAATTGCAATTTTTTGCAATTACAGGACATTTTTTTTAAATGAGTGCGGCATGTTTGAATAATGTGTTCCTTTAGTTGATAATAAGTGGGTGTTAAGCCAATATCATCAGTTTATAGATACTCGTACAAAATTTTAATATTTCCTAAATAGAAACCTTTTTCTCAGAGCACGGATGCATATAAAAATATAAAGTAACTAATCAGATTTTTTTTCTTCATTTTTAATGAATTTTGGCCTTAAAACGCCAGTTATAAATATCCTTGGAATTTTTTTTTATATAACATTAACTGTTTACATAAAATTTTACTTGGTATTATTTCATCCATCATTTCTTCCACCTTATTTATGATCTCTACCTTACCAATGTGAGATTAACCGTGTAAAATACTTCATAATATTTGCCCAATGTCGTAATTCATGTTACTATTGATATATGCATGTTCAAAAGTTAGGAGTTTTGTCTGTGTGTGAAATAGACTTTTATTATGTTTGAAATTTGAAAAACTTTCGCTGTTTAATAAACATTGTTACAAAAGCCTTGAATGGCTGAAATGTAAGAAAGTGGTCAGTTGTATTTGGCGATGCTTACTTAGATTTCATGGTGAGATGACGAATTCATTCTGGCAGCCTGTTTAATTTTGGTTTCCCTTGTACTTTGAATGGCAGACTTATTCCGATAAGGTCACGTGCTCTTTGTAATTTGTTATTCGTTAGTTAAAATTTTCAGATTTTTCTTTTTAATTCTGACTATTTCCAAATGAAAATTTTAAAATTATTCTATTTTAAGAAATAAAACTTGTCGGTTTTGTTTAAAATAGCCATCTTCTTAGAAATAGTACATTTCATAGGATTACAAAATGTCCCTTCAAAATTTTTCCTATTCATTTTACCTTTTTTGCGTTTGCTCCTTCGAAGTATACTGAACAATAGGTCTAAGAAGTGTGATTTAGGTTTTTTTTATGACTTAAAATGAAATTGAAAAATGTCTGTCATACATTGGTCTTTTTTTCTAGTATAATTTTATCTTTTTCTTTAATTTTTAAGAAATTACATGTTATAATTCGGTACTTACGTATTATCACAACCATATTGGCAACATTATACGAAGCGAAGCCCATGGTTATCAATTTAGTTCGTATGACGCATACGAAATCAGTGTGGCCAACTTTAAGAGTTATCTTGAACGTTTGCATTGTTGTAATTGTACGCAATTACACTTTATTTTAATCCATGGTCGGTAAAAGTATTTTTATTCGTACTTCTTATTAATATTGTTCTTTTTGTAAATGCTACTTCGTAATCATGGAACAACTATCGATATTTTGCTGACCGCTTCTAGTCACCAAAAAATTACTTTCGCTAACTGACCACCGGTTTTATAATTTAACCACCATGAAAACTTATTTAGTTATTCAAATGAATTATTAATTATAATTTTTCAAAAAATATGGACTGTCAAACGTAGCGTGTTGATAACGTAGAATTTTTACTTAATTTTATATATGTATATATATATTAAAAAATATTATGTATCTTTCAAACAACATATATATCTTTAACGAGAGATTTTCTCTGTCTTTATTTTTATTATAAATACACAAATAAGCACTAATGGGATATCAATAAAGTAGATGATAAATTATTCACAACCTTAAACAAAACGCCATCAACGAAAACTACAACTAGTATACTTTTATAATGGGATGAGCTCTCTCCTCAACAATTTGGAAAAACAATAAATCACCATTTGCTTTCGCACTAGAACAAAAACTTAGTGAATAGAATATTTTTCAGTTCCCGCTAGACACACACATGCGGAATTCATTATCGGCGATGATGCGAAATATAATTTTTGTTAAAACTGTTGATCGTATTAAAGGGAAAAGGGAAAAAGAACAGAGACCGTATTCATTCTTTACAGTATTGGTTATGATTGATGCCTAAAAGAGGAACTATTTGATTTAATTATTATATTCAAAGCGTCTTTTGTCTTGCAGCCATCCTGTTTTTGTCAGTAATCTGATCATTTATAAAGATGGTCTTTATTTGTCTGAAAATCAAGTGATTATGGAATAAAGCCTCTTTAATTGATGATAACGAATGAATGAAATGATATTTGTCGAACTTTTTGACAATTGTTTGTGTTCCATGCAAATATTTAACAATACTTTCATCACAAGCAATTATGATCAAATATGCAAATTTTGAAAGTATATGCATATAACTTTAATTATATATAATATGTATTAAGATGACCAAGATATTTTTTACCAAATATTAGTCTATATTATTCAGAAAATAATGAAATATTAAATAATATTTAATAACTGTTTAACTCTTACATTTTAATTCATTCACTCCATACCTAAAATATGAATAATAATAAATCAATCTTAATTTGAAATTTTTTAAAACTTAATAAAATTAGAAATAGAAGAGCATACATAATTATATTTTTTCTTCTTCGAACTGTATAAAAATATGCATGTCTTTTATTATTGTTAATAAGAATGTTTGCAATTAAAAAATGTTAATTATACTTAAAAACAATTTTATATACCACTTATATGAGTGATTTGTTTTCTTACGGAGTTCTTGTAAAAATTCTTTTAATGTTTTCTAAAAATATGTCTAGAGATTTATCTCCAGGTCAGAAAGAAATCAAACAAATAACTCGTTTTCTTTATTATTTTTTTATTTTATCAAATGTTTTATAAATTTCAACTTGAAAAAAAGAATCAAAATAAGCTCCAAGTTGAGAAAAACTAAGCATAACTACAAAAATAATAAATTACGAACAGCAACCGCAAAAAACCTAAATACAGAAAAAACAGAAAATCCACGTAGTTGCAAAACATAAGTGCAAAATTTTTTTTCTCAAATCTAACGTATCTTCTCCCGTTTTTTTTAATCTTCTAAAGACTACTTCAAAAGATACAACTTTCTACTGGCCTCCTTTTTTTCTCATAACTTTCCAGAAATATAGGTGGGTGTGTGGCCGCGGTAGCCTAAAGTTCATGGTCGTGTGCTAAGGATGTCGTTTCTAGAGCTTTTAAAATCTAGAACCATTGAAGACCCGCAATGTGGAGGTACAGATATATGTTAAATCTATCGAGGCTCAAATTCCTTCCACTGATATGGTATGGAAGTTAGGAAGGAAAAACAGCTCAGGTGTCGTCCTCGTTACTTGGCCTTGGTTGTTTTGAAGTCTGACGCGATTACCATTGGTGTTACACACTTTGACGTAAATTAAAATAAAATCGCTGGATGAAGTGGATTCAACAACTCAGACTACATTTATAAAAAACTACATAAAAAATGCAAGTGTGTACATTAGAAATACTGAAATCGATGAAAATCGGTACCAATAGCATTTAAATGATGCAACAAAAAAAAACGGCATGCATATTTCTTAAAGATATTTTTCCCTTCATGATGCAACAGCTTAATATGTAACGGTTACATGGTTTTAAGTTGGAATTGACTGTATTTATCATTGAGTTAAAATGTGAGGATGCTCTCTCTTTTAACCTTCGTTGATGGGTTTTTTGCTTTTTTTTCAGCTGCATCGTAAACAATCAATACCTCTTTAATTTTATCATTGCAGAACATTTTTGCATGATTTTCAATTATTTGTGTTCGTTAATAGTTATTAGCTAACAACTTTTGTATGTCAATTGACTAAATAACTGGTATAAAAACGTCAAATGAATTATATTATCATATACAAATGTCCTTAAGCATTTCATAAAAAGGAAAATGGAGTTGATTGAAAGTTGAATTTCATTAAGCTTTCAAAGCATCCCATGTGATTATTAAGTATGACATTTAAGAAACTACTTTGAATAAATATTTTTCTTTATGTGTATATATCTATTTAATCTTCATAATGTACAATATAAGTAACCAAATACGTCAGACTCCAGGTCCCCAAATTCAAAACTAAAAATCCCAGAAAGCCAGAATATACTTTTAGACAGAAAGCACTGACAGTATTTTACAGCTAATAAGAAAAAGCAATGAAATTTTTAAGCGATACAATATTTAATATTTACAAGACTTTTACATTATTTTTACGAAAATTATAGCTTATATTAGAAGGTATTCTTTTGTACAAAATGTAGCATGTAAGAAAAACTTGTTTTTCTCCCTTTCATCATAAAACTATTACGAGTTCAATAAAAATTTTAGAATTCTGAAATTTAAAAGGAAAAAAAAAACATTATGAAAAGCTCGGTACACTAACATTGTGAGTATTTACAGTTATGTGACACTGAGTTGACACAAAATATATTAAATTTTTCTTTCAAATGGGATATCTTCAATATGGATTTAGTTCGAAAAGAAACTACTTCTTACATGTAGAGAAGTTCTGTTTCAAAACAATCCCATCCCATTTTTGGAACAAAGCATGGATGACCAGCTGAAAGCAGCGCATTAGAGAACTGGTAAAATTCTTGGACGTGTTCTTTAGATGATAACCACTTTCTCCGTGTTTCAAAACAAAGATAAGTCAAATCCTTCTTTTTTCGTGACTGAAGAAATGCTTTTTAGAGTCGGTAAATATAGAACTCTCCAACTCTTCTGTAGAACGTATGGGTGAAAGATAAAGAAGAAAAAAACTGGAAAGGAGACAAGGTTCTGAGAATTTATTTTATTGTCATATTCTAAAAAAATTTTATTTTACAATCTAGTATTCAATATTCTTTTTTTTTCTTTATATTTCTGTCTTTTGGAGCAGGCAAATATAACCAACTTCGCAAAGAAATAAACGTTCCTGTGCTTCAACAATTCAAACAGAAGGCTTCAAACTGGAAAATAAAATAAAATAAAGAAGAAACTTACTTCAATTTTGGAATGTGACAACTGACGAAAACAGTTGCGTTTTTAGCTTTATTGAAATAGACGTTGAAAACCTTCAATTGCATTTAATGGTGGGAAAAGTATGCTTTTTACATTTAAAATATTGAACACTTATAAAATATGAAAACATTTATTTGATGAAATATATTTAATACATGTGGTTCAAACACTGTAGCAAAATGTAGTAAACACGTTTATTGAGTGTTTTTATCGATAAGTTTGAGTTATACAGATTGCTTTGATTTATATATGTATGGAAAATACTTATTCCTTTGCATTTTTACCTTTAATTTTCTATTAAAAAAATAATAAAACTAAAGCAGTTGAGGAAGCAAAGGTGAAAAAGTTAAACAATTAGCTAAAGAAAAAAAGCTTTAAAAAAACTTCAGTTTCTTTTCCATTGCTGGACTTCTTTTTGAAAAATTAATGTGCTTTTATACTCAGTTTCCACATAAATATATTAATTACAGTAGGTATTTTTGAAAGTGGTACAAATATAAGTTAACTTATTAAGCTGTAATATTGCTGAACAATGCTTTTCGTGGAAAAAAAATCTTTGTAATAGGGTGGATCAAAGCAATGTTTATTAAAATTTCTGAACTTATTCATGTTGAAAAGATGATTTGTGATATATAGATGAAGGAAAAATAAAAAAAAATAATTATTAACTTTCATGTTAATTACTGCCATAAAGGGAATGGAATTTAGGTATTTTAGGTATTTTATTTTTTCTACAAGAACAGGTATTTTAGTATTTTTTAATATTTATTTGGATAAGAGGGCATGTATACTAAATAGATACATGAAAAAAAAACTTTAATTACATTTAACAGTTTCTATAGAATTATTTTTCTAAAAAATCTACTGTCGAAATGACAGAGTACGATAAAGAGTAAGACAGTAAAATGTTTGGTTTGGACTGATTCGGCTGTGTTAAGTAAGGGTTATGAGGCTGAGTTAAGTACTGAGCTTTTACATTGCACTATTCGCTACCCATAATCATTTATCAATAAACATCATTTTTTATTGGTTATATTGCAGAAAAATAACTTTATCTGACCAAAAATAATATTTTTTTTTTGAAATTTAAAATTATTTGTAGCAAATTAAATTTTGAGATTATTTGTTTAAATACTTTTTTTCTTAATCTGCATAACATAGAACATCTTTTCCGCATACGTAGGCTCCAATTAATAATAATTTTTCCCCATTCTTATAACCGTTAGCCAATTTACTATATAATCAGATGCGCATACTATTATTTAAATTTAGTATGCACAATATAGATATTTAAGTTAAGTAGGAAATAATTTTGAATACAAATTCTTGAGAACAAAAATGAATTTCTGTATCCAAAGGATTGACTTAAAACTATACTTAATGAGATTTATTTCCACTTTTAGAAAGTATTTTTCGCGATCATGCTAAAAAAATAAATCATAGATTCAAATGAAGAACTGTGTTACATTCTAGTAATAAAGTAAATAATTATAAACGTTGTGTTGAATAAATTTTATAGAATGTTTCTTTCGTGCCAAGTGAAAACAAATTATTTAACATACAGGACGAATTCTGGTGAAAATGAGTTGCAAATATTTACTTTCACTTATAAAAAGTAAGATTATATAAAGCCTTCAAAAGTTTAATTGAATAATCCTTTTAAATATCTTAAGGATTTAGGAGTAGTGCAGTTGATACAGCATAAATGATGATTGAAAAAGAAAGTTTTATTTGTGAAGCGTATGAACAATATTTTATAATATTGGTAATTTTTTAGTTTCTTAAATCTAAATAAATGTTTTAAGCTACTCAATTTATGGCATAAACCTTATAAATATTACGTGTAAATATTGAATGTTAAAAATACCTTAAGGATTTAATTTTTGAATAAATGCAATATTTCTCTTATCAGAGGAGCATCCTTTCCTTCTAAGTTAAAAATTAAACTTTGATCCTGTACGAAATCTGCAGAATACTTAATAAATATTTATGTCCCTTTTTATTCAGTATAAGTCATTAATCATTATTATTCTAAACACAAAATACCAGTCTAAAACAAATTACGAACTCTTTTGAGTTTACATAAATGCTTCTGTCATGAAATTAGCCTTTTCAAGTGAAGGAGTCAATATCTATATACATCACACTGTAGAGAGGATTTTTGACGATTAAACTCTGTAAATTTTATCATCCTTCAGATGCCGAGGTCGACACCTGAGCTGGCTCTCCCTTTACATACTACCACACTACGTGAAAGGGATGACTTAGTGCCTCGACAGATTTAACGTGCCTTAGCCTCTCTACAAGGCAGATAGATATTCAGTGACACTACGGATTGATTTCTTGATAAACTAACAATGAGATGGTGACCGTAACTGCTCGGCTACTGTGACTTCTTTTCTTTACAACGAAACATTGATAACGATAAATTACAATATATCTCATACGTCATTATTTGTTCCCTTTATTTTCTCAAAAAAGAAATTTACTTGCTCGGTAGGGTATCTCCACTTCTTAAGTGGTGTGCTCGTACAAAGAACGGGTAACTGGAAGTTGGCCACGATTTTTTCACCGTACTCTGTACGGGCAATAATATTTTCTTTCCTTCATTGATTGTCGCTTTATTTGGATTCTTATGGTGTACTATTTAGTACTAGTATTTTGAAAAGAGGATGCAGTTTATCTATGGTACTGAATGTTTTTTGTCTGACATTTTTGATGGTGGGAAGGCATTTTTGAGGAAGGCCTGTGGTGAAGGCAGGATTTAGTATGGTGTTTAGATATAAACAATAGAAGAAAAATGTGCCCTTTTTTAAAGCATTTTGGTTAAAAAAATGACCACTTAAGGGGTTAAACCGGAAAGATAAGAATTTTTTTTTTTTAAAAAAAGGAATTGATGCTTATTAAAATATTAAATTGAGTCCAAATATTCACAAAGACTCTTTAATTTATCATATAAAAGTTTCACTGAAGGATATGTTTCTGTTTTTCAAGAATCCAATAATGGAAATTATCATAGAAATTACTTAAGGGAAAAAATAGTGGTACTTATAAATACGCGTAAAAGAAGTGCTATTTTTAACTCGTTCCTGCTGCATAACATTTTCGGCTAATGTATAATTCGACATAGTGCAAGCAATTTCGACAAAATACATAATAGTGCAGAAATCTGAATTTTACTTTATATAATTTTAAATGGTGCTTTAATGGCACTGTACGATACAATTGGTAAAAATCGATCTAAAACTAAATTTTTTTAGCTTAAAATTATTTTTAATATACTTTTCTATAACTTTACAATTTTTTTTTAAAAAAAACCCAGCAGGATTAGGATAATTTTTATGTTTGTTTTTATTTATATCCCAATAGCAAATAAAAGCTTTAAATTAATTTATCTCGGAAGGGGAAAATATCACTTGTTTTTCTTTATTTTAAATGCTAAGGGATTTTTTTATCACGCCAAATGTTTTGATATTTTTCTATTTCTATTAATATATGTAACAAAAGTTGGCGTATTTTTTAAAAAATAAAAACAATCCTCGTTTTCTTAAATATGTAGGTGTATTTAGAATTTATACGTTTCTTAAGGAATTTTCAATCAGCCTTTCATAAATAAAAAAAAAAATTTACCAATATCAAACATGTTATCGCAATAACCGTATCTACTTTTGTTATACATAGTTCGCCATACCTGTAAATCAAATGACATGTTAGAATACCAATTATTATAGGGATGGCATTTTAAAATCAATTCATGAGCTTTTAAAACGTTTCTTTAAAACTTTAAATGGGTACATTTTGTTGTATTTTGAGCACAAAAGCTGTTTTTTTTTACGTAATACATATTCATAAAAGCAACCAAAAAATTTGTGAAAACCATAAAATCTATGACTTTTCTTTTATAAATCAGACCATGTTCCCTTAATTCAAATGGGTTTTTAAATGAAGATATATTATTATACACAGCATTCCATTATCTATCAAACATTCAAATTTCAGTTTAACACTATCTTTACCAAATAGACAAAAATAAATTGCTGTCATTTTTGTCAATTATCTAAAATATAATCAATCTCAACTTATTATTATTGTGGGCTGGAAGTACAGTAATTCAAAGGACTTTACACTAGATTGCTTTACACCAGAAGACAGATTACTCATTTATTTACTAGAGTGATTTTTTCCCTGTCAGATAAATATTCAGTAGGATAGAGACACTGTATCGCAGAGTGAGCGAGACAAAGTTATTTTGTTGATCAAACTACTACTTTCTCTCCCCCCACCCTCAAGACTTATACATCCTTCCAGTCACGGAAAAGAGGCCGTACTTGGAGTGGGAGGGAACAAATCCCCCCGAAGTGATGAATGAACTCCTGAAAGAGTGTTTGGTGGAAAAATTTCGAATCTCTTAAAGGAGTAAGATTGTTGAAGAGGCCTTTAAGGTCAAGCATCGATCATTTAAAAGTTTTCATTGATTGACCCATATCTTTCATTGATCAAGTAGTGACGCCTGTGAAGTTCGCTTCCCCGTTGAGGCAGTAATTACTGGAAATTTTTGAAGTGATTTAGTTCCAAAACCGTTAGCAAATTGAACAGCTCTGGTGATTTAATTTGATTCATTCGATAATGAATTATTGGAATTTTTTAGTTAGTAGATATTTTTATTGATTCCATGTGATTTTATTTTTAAAAGGGTGATAAATACTCTCCACTGATGTGATGTTATTTAATAGCTCCACATTGCTTTATCCCAAAATTATTCATAACAAGAGATTTTTGTATTCTTTGAAAGATGCGCAAAAAGTCCGATACTGTGTGACAGTTTTCATTATCTTTCCATGCATGGTTTATCTGGTAATATCTATTTGACACTAAAGCTCAGTGGCGTACCGTACACCCCCCCTCAACCTAGGGAAGATGCAAGGGTTCTGGGGGCCTCAAAGTCTGACTGACGCCAAGTACATACTTAAGAAATTTATGAAATATGAAAAGCAAAACCTGATTTTTTTTAAGATGGTCCCCTAATATTCTCCGTTACGCCACTACAACAGCTTACATTTTGATTACGTTAAATAATTATATTTTTAAACAAAAAAAAGACTTTTCGACAGGGATAACTCTCTCCATATATTTCTTTCATTAAGAAAATTTATAAACCCGTGCACAACACGGGGGCTTACAATAAAAAGAAGGAAACGACACAAACGTCCAAACCTTCTCTAGGATTCAAACCCAGTCCCTACGGTACCGCAGTCAGCGTCACTAACCACTATACCGTATGGGCGACTAATTATATATTAACACATAACTGCATGAAACTTAAATTTTATTTATAATTTTAGTACACAAAAAAGTATTTTTCAAATACTTTGAGAAAGAAAAATACAATATTTCTATCTAACAGCTTCGTTCATAAATTAATTTGAATTAATGTAGATGTTAGTATATAACAGGGTTTTGCATCTGATTATTTGCTGAATTAAGATTTTGAAAAAAAACATATAAATGAATAAGTTTTTTGATATTTAATGTCATTTGAATTAGAATATACATTTAAAACTGTATTAAGAATATTATTACAAGAAAAAAAATTATTTAAATGTAATTTTTGACAAAAGCGAAGCAAAAGTTATATGTTTTTAAAACATTATCTTTCTACAGAAGATGCTTCTATAATAATAAAATTTTTGCCTATATATAGCTAAAATTTCTCTACACAGCTTAAACTAAGATTTTGAAGTATATTATATAAAAGGGGATTAACATTCATATTTAATTAAGTATAATTTTTTCTAATTATACTTAATTAAGTATGAATTAGTTAATTATTGAAGCATAGAAAATACCACTCTATTACTTCAATTGATAGTAAATCTGAAAATAATGTAAGATTTTTAAAGATCATAGTTCAAGCTCTGTAGAGAAATCTTAGCTATCTATAGGCAAAATACTATTATTATTACTGAAGCATTTTCCAAAGAACGAGGTTTTGAAAATATCTCATTCTACGTTCATTTTTTGCCCCCCCCCTCGAAAAAAATAGCTTTTAAATAGTCTTTCGTGTAATAATATTCCTAAAATAATGTTACAAGTATATTCTAACACGAGTGACGTTAACTATAAAAAAAGTATTATTTTACACCCTGTTGCAAAACCACAGTTTTAAACGTAATCATATACTTTAAAAAGTTATTATTAATGAGCGCATGCTCAATCAGAAAAATTTAAACACCCATAAAACATTACATACATTATAACAAATTCGTTACAATGTTTCTATACTATTTACTTTATTGTATTTATTTGATGTTTCATTTCACACATCAAAAACAAAACAAAAACAAAATACTCATCGTAGAATTATTTCCTATAACTGGTAAAGATTCATAAAGTATCTTCCTCGATTTCTAATTTTCAAATCATCACGCGGTTTCAAAAATGAAGATTTTCTAAATATTCGTTAAAATTTTTCAATTTTTCTTTAACCTTTTAATAATTGTCACACACTCATACACATTGTTGTTATCTGTCACCCACGTTCTCGCAGAATATTATCAGCTGCTCCAACATCCAAAATGATAATAACTGAATTCCCTACAATCTATACATTTTTCCACCTTCCCTCTTCATGGTCCTTATCATCCTTTACTCTTACTCAGTGATCAATTTCCCTGCTTGGGGAAAAGCTTTAGGGAAGAAGAGTATAATATATTCTCTCACGGCTTCCGGCATGAGAAGTATTTGGTCTTGGCAGAAAGGCACCAACCAAGCACTTATCAGAAGTATTCATCAGATTAAACTTCTTTGCTTGCAAATTTATGCTACTTCACACAAAGAAGTGAGGGAAAATGCAAACTAAATTTTATTTTAGTGTATTTTCGCAAATATTGATTCAGATTCATTCTGTTGAAATTATGATTATTCCGTCTGATTTATTTTGTAGAAATGGGGGAAATGGAAATATTTTTGCGATTTGGAGTGGTAATAGCGAAACACTTTTGATATGTTATTATTTTTCGTTTGTTTAAAAATTATTTGGGATTTTTTTCCCCTTTCAAAAACTCGCTTTATATATTTTAGACTTATTTTTCCGCGTCATATTTCAAGGGTGATAAGTGGAAAAAAAACAGTATTATGTAAAGAGATTCCTGTAATGTCATTTCTTGAGGAATATTTAATGATGTCCCGTCATTTCTTTGAAAATTATTATATATACTTTATTCTTAGACTATTTTTTTTAAGTAGAGAACATCAAAATATAAATTGGTATTGATGCGCTTAACAGATAAGCAAAATTAAATCTAATAAGACTAATTTTTCAGAGAAAAAAATATGAAATTTACTTTTTCTGTCAAAATAATTTGGGGAAAAACAAACATATGTTTACACCCCATAAAAAGAGAACTATTGCTAAAAAGTTACTATTGATTGTCCCTTACTTGACAATGCGTATTTATTTTAATAAAATTTATAAATACAAAATCTGCATTTTGTATAAAATATATTTTTTCATTTCTCTTACATTTGTTATATAAAAACGCTAGTATATAAAAATAATATGTCTATAAGTATTCCAAATGTTGCTGAGATTACCTTTTCTTTTTTATGTAATTTTATCTGATTTCAAACTCATACTTTGCCAGTGTGTTCAATATGCATCAAAAAGGCCTAAAGCTAGAGAGATACAAGATAAATACATACTTAGAGAGAGATATTATAAATAGAGATTAACAAAAGAAATGTGTGTGTGTGTGCTCTTTTGAAGGATTGTGCCTATATTATGAGAGCATTCGTAAATATTAAGTTGCATGTTAAGGCATTAATCGTTAGCCATTTTATTCCTTTTGGCACAAAAATTGTTAGTCAAAAACTTTTTAAAATAAATATACTTATAGAAGCGATAATATATTGTTTATTTTACGTATAATAAATATCATGATGAGGGATAGTAACTATATTAAGGGTAATAAATAATAATAATTACTGTGATAATTGTAAACTATTTGTTTATGTGATTTATGTCTATGTACATGATTTGTGTTAAAATTACTGCATATTATTGAAGTAGCAAATTATGTAACATATTTCGCCTTAAAAGTACTTTAATTTTTTTTTTTCATCAATTGTTTTTTTTTCTAAATCATTTGTCCAATCCAATGCTTCCAAAAATTATTTTAAGTAGAAGAGTGTGAGAAATGAAGAACTTTTGTTATAATACTGAAAATTGTTATTCTAAAGTCAAATATTTTTAATTTTTTATTTACATTAACTTATTGCAAAAAGCTCTTTATAACTTTTCGTTTCCATTTGAATGAGTGGATTATACTGAAGTGATATTCTATAGCCATTTAACTGACTTTTATTCCCATTTTACAAAAAAAAGTATGAATACTAGGTGTTTAACAAACGACATCATTCACTTGTTCTGCAAACTACTTTTTAAGAAACTTGAAATTGTTTAAATACTTTTTTTTATTAACTAGATAGAAATATTGAACTTTTAACTTTTCGTTTAAAGTTTTTACAGTTTTCAAATAGTATAATTCGATTTATTATATTTCACACTTTATGATTTTCTTAAATTTTTCTCGGTATAAATTTTAAATATAAAACCATTTCTCATTATGAAATGAATAATCTTAATTTAAACTAGAAAAATGTTGAAGTGCAAAACATTCCATCACATGACTGGCTGATTTGTGAGTTTATTTTATCATACATAACTTGCGATTAGGAATTCCAGAAAAGCTTTTTAAAAATTAATTAAGATAGTTAAAAGTTTATTCACGCATTTTTACTTAAACATTTCTATATCATCACAGCATTAAATAATTAAAATTGTAGTAGAAGTTCTATGTACGTCGGTTGTTCAAACGATTATGTATTTATGTTATCTAAATAGGAAAAAAAGTGTAAATTTTTTAAGCTTAACCGTGGGTAAAACTCTTTTGAATTCATTGAATAACCAACTCACGTATTCTGCGGAAAAGCAATTTATATTAAATGATGTTTCATCAGTTTTTTTTTTGTTTTTAACGTGACTTCTTTATTAGCTAAAGTTTTAGGCTGGCAACTGATCTTGATGAATGATAACTGTACGTCTAGTAGCTGCATGAAACGCACTATTTATTAATTGTATGCCCTTTCAAACTCAATGCTATTTTTAGGTGTGATATAAATATTCCCTTTTAAGGTAATCAATATAAAGATAGAGTTATTTCGTTGAATAATTTTTTTCCCCAGTCAAGACCATCAGCACTGCTTACATTATTTTATTTTGTAGAACTAAATTTCTGTAAGTTTCAAGCACATGTCAGCAAGTTATTTTTTTTCTTTCATTTTTTTTAAAAATTACTATTAGAGGAAAGTTTTGCAGTTGACTTACAGTTTAATAAGTACGCTTTTTGTAAGCCAATATTGTTATCAAACTGAAAAATTATTGCTGAAAAATTTTAAAGTATTCTGAATGTGAAACCTATATTAAATAATATATATAACTATTTGAGTGTTTACTAAAGTCGTAATAAAGCAATACGGAGAACTATTAGCAATGAACCTCGTAACAGTGAACTAGAAGCACGTTCAACTGCACTAGTTCAACTCGGCACTTGTCCAGCAAGTGAAGCAAGTACCGAGGGCGTCGCCTAAGCTGGCACCCGCTATCCCTCCAAACTTTTGTACCACACAAACGAAAGAACTTTGAGCTTCGATCGATTTAACGTGTGTCAGCCCATCAACACGACTTATTTTTAGTGGCACTAGGGCTCGAAACCACATGATTCGCCAGCCACTAGTCCGTGACATTAATCTGTGGGTTACCATGGCAACAATTTAATTTGAGAAATATCAATTGTTGAATTGAGGCATTTTAATTATTTCTGAAAAAAGAAGTAAGAATTTGCTTAAAATTTTGTCGATCTTCTTGTAATAAAATAATTTCAATTAATAATAAATTCGAATGGAGAAATTAGCAAATGATATTTTAGAATAATAAATTAATAGTTGCATTTATTAAGTTGTAAATACACATTTAAATTCTAATTTTAATCCTCCTGTTCTGTTGTAACCCTAGATTTAATGACTAAATTAAAATATCTTAAAGGTAAAAAACATATACGACTCCTATCACTCCCTCCCTCCCCCTCAAACCCAGTTTTATAATGTTAATTTCTTATTACATTAGTAACAAATTAATTTCAAAATATTTTTGCGTCTGTCTTCACAAATAAGTAATGATAAAGTTTTAAAGGACAAATTATAAATGGATATTTTAGAATAATGTAGAACGTAGTAAAGTTACATCTATCAAATTGACATTAGCTTCTGATTCTTGTTTTTAATCTCCAGCACTTGAAAATATAATTTTAAATTATATCAGTTGCAATTCTAGATTTAAAATCGTAATGAAAACATCTAGAGGTCAAAAACAAGTGACTCCTGCCACCCCATTCCCACAAATCCATTTCTAAAGTTACAAAATTCAATTTTCATTTTCTGCTATTAATAAGAAGTTAATTTGAAATATTATTACTTCTAAACTCCCAAATAAGTATTGCATATTAAATAATGACTTTATTTTCAGAATTGTTTTTTTTTTATTATATAAGAATTACTTTTTTACGAAGATATCGAGTATTTGTGCTGATTTTTTTTTAATGTGTGTTTAATTTCAGTCATACAAGTATCAATACCCTATACAGAAAAATTAAACAATATTATGCTTGAAATTATATTGCGAATCAATATAAACTGAACTGTGTATTTCTTTTTGTTCAAAAGTTATCCTTTCACCATGATCTTGCCTCGATAAGTAACAAAAACATTCTTTCAAATCATTTCTCAATGTTTCTGTTTTTACAAAACCATGGTATCAAACTTCATTATACATTTGGCAATACCTTCTCTTTCATTACAAATATCCTCGCAGACAATAGCTTACAATAGAATTTTCTCGGGGGGAAAATCACAACACATGACGATAACATAAAAGAACAAGTAACAAAAATCACGGGAAGTAGTTAAGGAATACGTTTTTGTACCATGTATAGTTAATGAGAAAATTACAGCTGGTTCGAGGAGCGAGAGTGAAAAAAAAGTACGGATATGACACACGAATCACGTGATGTGAACAATCCTCTCCCCAACCGCACGCAAGGTTTTACGTCTGGTTCCTTTCCGCATGATTGCCCACCTATCGAAAAGATCTTAATGAGCAAAAGCATTTATCATAACGTTTGACTTGCCTCAATATTTGAAATTCAAATTTTGAAAAGTTGTGTTTGTTTCTTGACGTACCGAGTTCGCTAAAAGTCAACTTAATTATAGTACGATGGCAGGCGGCGTTGTGTAAGACAAAATATGCATCCACGGTACGGGGAATCGTGATTTAGCATTTATTTAACAGTAGATGATTTTGAAGACGGTGGAAATCTGAAGTAAACATTCACTGTATCTAAATTGCTTCCAAGCACCGAATTTAGAGTCTTCATAATAATCTAAATGGTCCAAGTGCTAAGATCAATCATATTTTAGAGCAGAGTGAAGTCTGAACAGTTTCGAAAGCCTCTCGAAATAAAATAGGATGATGGGAGCTCCTTTTTACAGTTTCACTTTTGGTGTAAAATAATGGAAAGGAAAAGGTTTTATAAATGAAGTATAATTTTAACTTTTTACCATGAAAACTACTGATTTTCTGCTGAATATTTTGATCAAGTCCTTCATAAAAAAGACTGAATTGAGAAAGAAATTTATTATCTCTTTTTAACTTTCCGTACCTTATTTATTTACTTTGCATGTTGTTAAAAACCTCAAGTCTTTACATAGTAAATAACTGTAGAAGATAATACTTTTTTTTAATTAAAGTAAAGTGATCTCAAACATGCATAGTTTTAAAAGAAAAAAAATTCCAATTTTTGTTTTACAGACTTAATTTTGTAATAGATAGCAGCAAAGGACATTGAAATAATAAATATTATCACTTATTAAAAGTAAGGCATGTTATTAAAGTAAGTCAATTTACTGATTTGATAGTTTATTAAATAAAATGTACTATTTTTTAAATGGATTTAGTTAATTCGAATGTAATTATAGGGGACAAAAGACGTGTTTGTGTTTGTGTGTGTGTGTGTGTGTGTGTGTGTGTGTGTGTGTGTGTGTGTGTGTGTGTGTGTGTGTGTGTGTGTGTGTGTGTGTGTGTGTGTGTGTGTGTGTGTGTACTCTACAATATTACATCTCATTACTCTTTTATTATGTTCAGTTAGAAACGTATTCCTATTTTTGTACAATAATACTCCGAACTTTCGCGATAGGCGGGACTTAGTGATGACCACGTGATTCGAATTCACGTGAGTCAGAGGATAATTTCGCATATAAATACATATAAATTATTTTATTTGAGGGCAAAGACGAAAGAAAATAACAATTTAGACAAAAATTGTTTCATAAGACCTTAGATAAAACAAGTACAGAATAGAAAGAAAAAGTTATTTTGATGTGTTGAAGGTTTCATAAAATCTAACGAAGTAGACGGGTCAACGATTTTTTTTATCCAGCAAAATTTCCTCTTAGCATGTTAATGTTTATTTTTATTCCTTGTTTCACATTAAAAAAAGGCTAATCATTGCATTCCATATTTTCTAAAATTTGTAACTCTTTTACAACTTTTCTCTCAAATGATTTCTATCAAAGTCCCAACCGTCATTCGGTTTTTTTGATTGAACTGGATCTAAAGACTCAAGTTCTTTCATGTCTTGCTCTTTCATTTTTAAGAGCTCATCCATTGTTAACTCCTGATTGTGGTAATCTAGCATTTCTCCTTGAACGAAAACAATATCCACTTCTAAAATTAATTACCTGGCAAGGTGAATAACTTATTCAATCACATCACCGATTTTACCATGTTTTCCCCTCGAACTAAAGACGAATCGATGACATTTGAAAATCGCGTAATTCCGGGCTCACGAAAATCGAGGTATCGAGTATTTATAAAAACTCGAGTTGCATATAATTCTTTTTTATGGAGGTAATGGATATTTAGGCATAAATTATCAACATAGGAAAAATGTGTAAAAAAATATTAAACCTCAATATATATATCTTAGAAACATCTTAAGAGCCAATTTTTAATCGATTTTCACCGAAAGGACATTAATAATGTTTTCCTTATAAAATATATGCCGAAATATATTAATCCGTCAAGTATTCCCTTTTCGTCTTTTTTATCATCAAAATTAATATTCTCCGATCTACTAATATTCCCCTTCGAAATTCGTTGTAGAAATGGCTTTATATTTCACAAACTAATTAACAAACAAAACTGAACTATATATTTACGGCAAAATCTGTGATTGACATACATACCCGATATCCTAAATGCCGTCCATAACGTAACAATATCAACCAGTTTCCTTCCTTATATGAAGCAGATCGCATCAATCACCGTCCCGAATCCTCTTCAGAAGCAACTGATGCAGAACTTTCCGCACCAGCTAGCGTTCCCAAGGATTACGCTCGGCTCCAACTAGACACTATTAGATCTAATTTAATCGATGAATTCTATGGGCTTAAGGATTGAGGGAATGGAACCACCTCATTAAGCTTACTGATATCCTGTGACTTTCCGTATCCTTTATTCGAAGCCAGATACCGTGATCAATTGTGATTAAATGGAAATCTATTGAAGACTCTTCAACAGAAAATCCCTAATTTAATTCAAAATATCTCCGTCGGAAACCTTCTTCACATGTTTGTGTATCAATTCAGCTGAGCTTGCGAGATTTCCATTGTTGAATTTGGATTGTGTTGTTTAATTAGAAGATCTCTATCTCGCAGAAGGTACCTGCCGTTTTCTTGTTATTGGGTATAATGACGAAGTTAATTGGTCGATTTAAATGCTAGTGGAGATGTTTAAATCAAGTAGCTCCCAAGTATTTTAAATATTACTCTAGAATTGGGAGAGTGTCAGTAAAGACATCTTTCATAGAGAATTAGTGAAAATGTTTACATGCTTAATTATCCCTCTTTTTGTTAAAGAAGATCTATTTACTGCAGTATACGTCTCTTAAAGTGAAAGATAAGATATACTTTAAGATCATTAAGATGTAGAATTACCGTACATTTCCCAACATAAGCCGAGAGTGCGTTTTTTCTTCAAAAATTTTCCCGAAATTTGATATTTGCATATAAGTTGAACAAGCCGTCAGCCTCCCGCTTCTTTGTTTGTTTCATGATGTTATATGAATAAATTATTTTGAGATATCCAAGCCCTAGCATTAAAAGGTCAATTTAATAAAAAAATATTCTTATAACACACATTCTTTAATTTCAAATGGACAGGGCTTGAATTTTTAAAATTGAAGTAGAATTATTTATCATGGGTCCTGTACCCTCTCCTTTTCAAGTCAATTTCCGCAAAACTCACTTTCGACTAAACAAAATAAACATGCTTTCAAAAATTTCAAGCCCGAAGTCTAATAGTTCAAAAACGGAAACCACCTATGTGCCACGTAGCACCAATTGAGAGTCAATTTCCGTAAGACTCGTTCTTAGCGGATTTCAACAAAATAAACATGCATACCAAATGGCATATATGTTGATCTAATAGATAAAAAAAGGGAATATTTGTTTATAACTCTCCTTAACACCACTTGGTTGTGCTTAATCCATGAAAAGTACATTCCTGCCAAATTTCAAGTTTGTAGGTTTAATAGCTCCGGAAATATCGTGAAGAGAAATATAAAATAGGTTTTCCATTAGAATTATAAACTACTGTTCTAGAACAGAGATAGGCAATATGTCAATCTCAATCGACCGGTTGATCGCCAAAACATTTTGCTAAGACCTAAGGCGTGCACACCAAAAAAGAAGCATATTTATGGAACCCCAACTTCAGCTAGAATAGAAAATCGGCTTTTCACAAAAGATGCGACTGCGTTTACTTAAACAAATGATTCGATAAATGTGTAGGAAACACATGTATCCTCATTGGATGCCATTGATGAGTTAAGGCGATATGGTACCATCTCCACAAATCTTTTTATTTTCAATATTTGATATTTGGTTTTAATTGTATTTTATAAAGGCTAATATTTAATAATAATTCCATACAAAAAAGTTTTAATTTGTTGCAAAATGTTTGTAAAATTTAAATGTTTTGAAATTTTTTAAACATTTTTTAAATTTTTAAGGCTATTTTAAATATGTCTCTTTTCTTTAAAAAATGTTTTCCATGTACCTTATACTATATATACTACATAAAACTGTGCATGGGTTTTTTTCTGCTGCTGCTCTTTAATTTTTTATTAAATTTTTTGTAGTTTAACTCCCAAAAATTCTCAAAAAAACATTAATTTTTATTTTGAAATTTTATAGAAAAAGTACTAAACATGTTAGAGCTAATTCCACAGTTTTACAAAACATAAATTTCAGAACATGTATAAAAAATTTCAAACCCATACCTCAATGATCAAAAAAGCCTTAGGGTTTTGAATAACAGTATATGTACAAAAATTCATCCTTGCGAAATATGAGTTTGCAGTTTTCATTCCATGAATAGCACGATATAACCTTCATCGAATAGTCTGAAACTTTTATGAAATGTTAATTAGCTTATTTAAAACTACTTACCGTAAAGAATTGCACAAATGTAGAACAATTAAGCAGTATACTGCCAGAATGAATGTATAGAAAACGAATGACAGATCAATTTTTCCCCACACGCCAACAGAAAATGAGAATCGATGTTGATGATTAACTCTTTCCGCAATAGCACGGCGTTGGCTTTTGAGAAAATCTTCCCACACTCCGTGCTTCCATGGGTCTGGGTTTCCGTTTTGATGCCATGCATTGCGATAGCGCGTGACTTGGCCATCTCGTACATACGTTGGTTTCAGATTTATTGATTCACGTATGTTTCCTGCCCGCTACTTTAAATATTTCCCTGATCCATAGTCTAGCATTCCCTCATAGCTGTTTAGGAATTGACAATTTACCGTTACTTCTGTTTTTGTAGTAAAAATAGTGATGTGCCACAGAGGTTATAATGTCGAAAATAAGCGTTGATAAATGAAAACATACTATTTTAATGCAGAATGGCCACATCTGCGCCGCATTGTAGAAAGTAACACCATAAAAATAGTGGGAGTAACCCATACCCGGAAATGTCCACCCACCCGTGTTCTCGGAGGAAGAGTGGAATCTTCATCACTCAAGAAAACTCTCCATCACTTTAAAGTTAATGCTATTTGACCGTTATCAAAATTTAGGAACAAATAGCGATACATCAATAATTTGAATTGGCATTCAACTCTTAAATAAATAAAAAAATACTTTTCAAAACAAATTCTTCGATTTGCTTAGTTCTGAACTGAAGAAAAAAATAAATTCTGCATAAAAATGCAAATCTGCTCTGTCATAAAGATAAATATTTAAATATATATATATATATATATATATATATGTACTGTATTCGAATTCAAAGCCACATTCAATATGTTTTGAAAGCTGCTGAATTTCTTTTTGTTCCTCTCTATCTCTCTCACTTTAAAAAAAATATAAAATTCTTGACATAAAGTTCACAAAATGGTTGTCATTTTCAATCCAAACGTCTAATACGATCACTTACGTAGTTGAGATTTTTCGATGGCAACGCGAAATGTTTTCTTTTCATTTTCTCATTTTCTTCTTTTTTCTTTAATATTTCTGAGTTTATACCTGACACAAC
Source organism: Trichonephila clavata (assembly GCA_019973975.1). Taxonomy (NCBI): domain Eukaryota; kingdom Metazoa; phylum Arthropoda; class Arachnida; order Araneae; family Nephilidae; genus Trichonephila; species Trichonephila clavata. The sequence goes on from BMAO01037905.1 coordinate 230,767, forward strand.
ATCAATAACAAAACGAATAAAGTGTTGTCAGAGAAACATCCAAGCATTCGAAAGACAGTTCTGAAGATTTGATTGCTTCTTACCACCTACCAGTGATAAAAATGAAATGACAATTTTACTGCCCCAAAGGACAAGATGGATTTGCTGAATATATAGCTCCTAGTTATCTTCGGTATTGCATAACGGAGAAGAACTTTATTAGATTGCATGCGGTCATCGGAATATTAAATGTTAAATTACTGTTATGGATGGTACAAGAGGAGATATACAAATCTAATGCGAGATGCCGTTAGCATAAAAGGAAGAGATGTAATATCTTTAAAAAAATGAGATAAGTTGAGAAATGGGAACAATATTAAAACTTTATGCCGATTATTCCGGCTTAGAAATATTGGAATATAAGAAAACATACTAGGTATTTCTGTCGTTATGAAATTGAATCCTGTTTTTTTAACCTGCAGGGAAAAAAATATATTTTAGTTGGAAATATTTTCTTTTGAAGTATTAATATCTAATAAAAGTATATCAATGTAATCTTGTATACGTTTTTTTTTTTTTTTTTGAAGTTTTAATACCAAGTCATAAATGTTGCAGGTACTTGTATACTCCCCTTTGCTTTTGCTATTTACTACTATATTTATATACTTTTTTGGCTCTGATTCTAAACATATGTAGCGGTACCATCTATATAAGCCCCCACGGTGATCCTTTTGGTGTAGTGGATAAGTTACTCGGCTTCGGATCCAAATGTACCTGGTTCTATCCTACAGGATAAGCGCCACTTCATTGTTGACCCTGGCTGAACTCAGAAAGACGCAACGTTCTGAACTGTCGTGGCGCCATCTACCTGCAAGCAAAGTCGTCAAAACTCACTCGGCGCAGCAAAGTCGTCTCACATATGACGCAATTAACAAAGTCGTCTCACATATGACGCTATCAGCAAAAGCCGTCACAACTCATGACGCAGCAGCAAAAAAAAAACACGCTTGATTAAACAAATACATTGTTCGTTCGCCCTCCACCGACTCACTGGTGGGGTGTATGTAGCGGTGCCATCTATATAAGCCAGTTACTACCTCCGCACCACGGTGATCATTTTGGTGTAGTGGATAAGTTACTCGGCTTCGGATCCAAAGGTACCTGGTTCTATCCTACAGGATAAGTGCGCCACATCACATATATTTAATGTTCCAAAGAAGAAAAAAAAAGATTCAAAACAAAAATTATAAAATATTTCATAACTAACTTTCTTATGAAAAACTGTTAGGGAAAAGTAATGCGTGATTAAGGTTTTCTAAGAACGCATTTATTAAAAATTAATTGTAAAATATGCTTTGGAATTTTTAGTTCTTTTTAAGGGGACGTAATACGATTTATAGAAAAAAAAAGGTTTTTGATTTAATGGATTTTACAATTTTTTGTTTGTAGTTTATGTATATGTATTACGTAAAACAGTTTTCCAGCTCAAAATACTACAAAAAGCAAAGAAATTGTATTTTAAAGAAAAGGTTTAAAATTTACGAAGTGATTTTAAAATGATGTTGCTGCTACAACAATTGACGTACACAAATATAATTTGATTTGCAAATACGTCAAACTAGGTATAAAAAAAATTGGTCTGGATTTTGTTATAACATGATTGATACTCGTAAGATACTTATTTTTATAAATGCTCATTGAAAATTCCTTAAAAAATGTGTAAATTCTAAATTTAACTACTTTTTTTAAAAAAAAAAATCAGTATTGCTTTGATTCAAAAATACATACTGAATTTGTTACGCGTATTAATAGCAACAGCGAGAAAAAGTATGAAATCATTTGGTACAATAAAAACAAAGCCTTAGCATTTTAATTAAAAAGACAAACTATTTATTTTTTTTTCTTTCTGAGATAAATCAATTTAAAGTTTTTACTTGTCATAAGATGCGAATGAAAACAAACATAAAAGTTATCATAACTCTGAATGTTTTCAAGTTGGAGATTTCAAATTTTGTGAGATCCTTATACTCTGACAATGTAGTCGTGTTAGTTATAGTTTTAAACTTTATATCGATGAAAAATTCTCTTTTAGTCCTAACATAATAATATCTGTATTCACAGTTCATATATTTATAGCTTCTCGTTAAATTTATTCACAGAATGAAAATGTAAAGGATGGGGGGGGGGGATTAAAAATATTGTTTATACAAATTATTTGAGCAAAAACTTACTAGTATAATGCCAGGACAAAATAAAATACATGAGCATTAAAAACGATGACGAAAACTAAAAATTCATTGCTGGAATATAGAAGCACATAGTTATAAATACACATACACTAGCTAGAAAAGTCTGCGTTTACACATAACAAGTTATACAACAAATATAAAATTTAACAGAAATATAATTTTTTTCTAACGAAATTCCATGAATTTGTTTTATATTTTTTAAATATTGACCTTGCAAGAATTTGTTAATTTCGAATTAAAACTACGTAAGAAAACGAGAGTTTTGTCGCTAGGCACACAAATTTTAATAGATAATACAGTTGAAATGTTTAAAATACGACAAAATAACAATTTGTGATAAAGACACGAAATAATAAGTAATAATAATTAATATAAGTGCTATTAACATAGGGAAATCAATACACCCACGAATTCAATTAGAAATTTAAATTTAAGGATTTATTTGGCTTCAAGAGAAGGAAAGTTTAACATTTAATAAGAACTTATAACTCGTTTAAAAAAATAAGCTTTGCATACGCACATATCAATTATTGTTTTTTTTTTTTCAAAATATTTTGAAATGTGTTTTGAATATTCGGGAATAAATTAGCATTACCAAATTTTTACAAATCTTTATAAAGAAAAGAAAATATGCTTCTCCAATGTTAGCCTTTTTAATCCTATATATCTTTAAGTAGAATATTTGCTACGAAATTAATATTTAATTACAAAACGTTAATGACTATATAATATATTAATACAATATATTAAACATTAGCATTAAGACAACCGATTAGAAATTTAAATTTCTAGCACCTACTCCTTAGCAAAGCTTAGGTGTCATACCTTATAATCTAATTAAAATACTTAATTTTAGGGAACAATTTAACTTCTTACAGTTAAGCCGAATATATATAACAGAAACACATTATAAATTCTAAACTTTACGCAACCAAAAGAATTTTAATATGCTCTAGCATACATAATACACATAAGGCACAAAAATATATAATACAACCCAGTAAATCATGTATAATCACCAAACAGTTGTGATTGCTAAAATATAATAGTAGCTTAACTATAGCTCATTGGAATGTAAACTTTTCTGTGCAGAGAGAATAATTTGTATCTATTAATTCCACAACTGAACGCTTGTTAATATATTATACAGTATATGGATATTAAAGATATCAAATGTTGTATAAAGCGACAATTTGAAGAAAAATTTTACAATGGAATATGCTAAACAATGCTTTGAATTCTGCATTGATATCCAGTATACACACCAATTGTTCTGCTTAAACAGTTCCTCTCCTATTTTACCCAACAATTAACTCCATCGTTACGAACAAATAATAAGAACACACTTGGTACTTGAAGTGGCGTAGAGAGAAGCGTCTAGTTACACCATCGAGTCCAAGTTCACCAACTGAAACGTCACGAGCTGCGCTGACTTGATATTCAAACATGCCAAGAGGAGTTCCGATGGAGATATTTTGAATGGAATTACTGGTTTACTCTGTTGAAGAGTCTTCAATAGATTTCTGTTTAATGTCAATTGATCAAGGTATCTGGGTTCAAATAAAAGGTTTTGGAAGCTCACGGGATACCATTAAGCTTAATGGGGAAAAGCCTGAACCTGTCAATCCGAAGAATTCTGGTCTAAATTAGATATAATACTGTCTATAGCTAGGTCCAAGCGTAATGATTGGGAACGCTAGTTGGTGCGGAAAGTTTTGCATTAGTTGCTTCTGTAAAGGACGGTTATTCATGCCATCTTCTGCAGATGGCATCCAATACTGTAACAAGGCATTTTAGGTCTCGTTTATGGTGGCCGTCAAATATTTGGTAATGATGTTTTAAATATTAGTAATGTATTTTGAGTAATCATTGTGATGAGTTTGTAGCTTAGATCATAATAAATCTAAACTTAGCTTATACTAAAATTAAATAATAAATATATTCTTTATTACATCGCGAATGAATTGATCAACCTATATCTGGAAATATAGGCTAGATAGGTATAACTAATTGTACAATCACATCAATACCGAGCAAAATAAAATAATGCTCATAAAGAGGTAAAAAGTATTAGAGAACAAAAAGTAAGTCTATTAATTTGAAAAAAGGACTCGAAGATAATTTAAACTACTTGAATTGTAGCTTTCTTAAACAAAATTAAAAAGAAAATACGAATATCTTGTTTAAGAGGTACAACAAAAATCACCTCAAATACCATAAACTTATTGTAACATGTTAAAGTACACTAACATCCTGATGGGATAAATTAAATCTTCCAAATCTTGATATGAATCACGAACAAAAGGAATGTAATTCTACTAAATGCATATCAACGTTAACTTCTTAGAGTTTAATTTAAAAACCTACGTAAATACATTGAGCATTTAATGTGCTCTATAAGAGTAATGGAATGATCCAAATGAATTTATACTCAAATAATCCAGATTAATTGTAACATCCTGCTTCCTTTTTTGTGAAATAATAAATTTTACTAGGAACAAATTCCCATTAAACTTTGTAAGAATAAATCCTGAAGTTCACAACTGCTTTAAATTTCCTTTCAGAGTATTGAAGTATTCATGGAGCAAATAGGCGAAACGTGTTGACTTGGCGAATGTCAATATGTTCTGCTCCAAAAGAATAGAATCATTCTTAATTTCAGGTTTTACTTTACAGCCAACCAGGTAGAAGTAGTTTGCTGAAATGTCATTAGTCATAGGAATTCCTAATGAATACATCATTTCCAGGCAAATTATTCTTAAAAATCTTTTCACAAACAAATAAACACTCATTTAGTTGTTATGAGTATGTCTGTCGCCAAAACTTTTAAGTTTGCTTTTGGCGTATTTTTTCTCCGTTGACTGAACTACAGAGCTCTGAATCAAAAGGGGAAAGAGTACATGTTCGTTCTTCACCTTCAGTACAGCAGTTAGAGGAAACATTTATAACAAGCAGACAGTGTCCAAACAAACTTTTCAGGAAATATTAATCACTAACCTTCTTCCGCCACAGTGGCTGCATCTTTAATCTTATTCAAGAAGAAAGAAATCTGTCCTAACAAATGGTAGGATTGAGAACAATAGTTTGAGGCGTTCCAGGTTTCCTCGTCCGGAAAGAGGTCTAATTTTCTCCTGGAAAACAGGAAAAATGATGTTTGTAGTGCCTTTTAAATGGTGAAATGATAATCGTGTTCTATGGTGAGAGTTTTCTCATAGCCCAACGTTTCATATCTTTCGGTTGAAAAATGATGATGTTGATATATAGTTGCAGCGAAATGAAGCTAAACGAAAAATATGTTCGTTTTTCATTAAATAAGCATTAAAACCTTAAAATATTTGTTTGATTTATTGTTCTATACTATGTACAAAAACGGTAAGTTTCTAAAGAACATTTTTGTATAATTCAATTTACTTATAATAATTCAATGGTATAAATCTACATAAAATGAAGCCTTCCTGCTTACTATGGCACATAGAAAGGACGGACCCTTGCTAATTTGATATTGAGCAGTTTGAAGTAGAAATTAAATAAAAATAGCAAAATATTAAACTTCAAGTTTAGTCGTAAGAAATGAACACAAATTAGTACACGAACATACTTACAATATTCTGTAATTAATAAAAAAAACTTATGTATAATATGCTTTCAAGCTTCTATTTTAATGTATAATGATTTTACGTGGTTATATAAAATCATTAATGGTTTATGAGTATATACGTTTTCTTATTATATAAAATATTAAGCAATTAAAAATTGGTAAGAAATCCCAAGCTCAACTGTAATATTCAGAACTTATTTGGAAGGAATATTGCTCTTCATTTGAAACTATGTAGATTAATTTTAATAAAATAAAATACTGTGTGTTGAAAAGAACGTAAAATATGCTTTTTCTTTAGTTATTTATTCAATAAAGAGCACATATGCATATCATGATTTGAACTGCTTCTCAATTGACATCGTGGATGGGTGATATGGATCAAATAAAAAGAAGTCGCTCTGATTGTAGTTTAATTTATTATATTCGCTTAAGTTCAATGAATCTTTTACTCCAAGCACTCACACCAAATACAGTAAGCATTAACAGAGTGTCAAGTTCAAGTCCGGGTACGTGGGTAGGAAAAGAAGGGAATTCAGAAATTCTGTTAATGGTAGAGTCAACATAAAAATACATTTGAGAAAGTTGGTTGAATTATATTTGATTGGGCGTTAACAAGAATAACTTATAGAGTAGTGTAGATGCACCAAATAAATATATATATATATATATGAGTATGTGTATGTTTATTTGTGTGTAACAGCTTAATGTTATTTAATTAATGCATATTTTCTCTCTTTAACTACGAATATCATTTTTAAAAATGCCAGTCTCATTCAATTTCCTTCATTAAAAGAATGACACATTGTATTGATTTATTTCTTATTCATAAAAATCTAAATAGCTTAGCATGCATTTTCCCAGAAGCGAGCTGATGCCAAGTGTTTTGCTAAAACTATTTAAATAGTTTATAAAAATAAATATTTCGTTTTACTAAAACCCGTGATTTTTAACATTTCTACTATATTTCCTTGTGTGTTGCCTTAATCTGAGAGTATTAGGGGACTCCCATGACTTATTGCTCAATTTGTACTTGTAGTGAAAGGTCGCATAATAGCCACACTCTCTTTCATTGAGTTTTAAGTAAGTAATTTTTTTTTTCTACTCTAAGCTTTTCTTACCTTGATTTACATATATATAATCATAATCCTCGATTTTTTTTGCATTAACATCTAAAACATTCAACAGAATTTAGAAGCAAAATCAATACAACACTGAACTTCGAAATATGTTCCGCAGAATATTGGGGTTTCACGAGTTGAAACAAATATTTGGAAGGAAACCGTAAATATGTGCAAGTGCAAAATAGTTTCACGTTTTCTATGGAGTTTGACCACATATATCTAAAGCCTTGTTTCACAACGTGGTCCCAACCTCCATGAAGAGCAACTTAAAAAATTAATTTGGCTTTGTGCAGCCTCTCTTTGTAGTAATTCCCAGAACTTTTAAATACATAAAATAAAAATATTAATAAATATAATAAAAGGAATAGTAAAACTTATTTCTTTATGTGTGCTACCTACGTTATAAATTTTTTAATGCTCATAATCTTGCGTTTCATAAAATAATTATGTATAGGGTGGAATGAATTGGATTTACACAAAAAATGTTAAAACTTATGGAATGACGAATATTTTCCCATTTATAAAGAAAAAATAATGCAGATGAGTGAACATTTTTTAAAACATCTAACACGAGCAAAATAGTATTTCCCAGTGAAGAAAAACAAGCTTGTATGGATAAATCAGAAGGCTTGCCAATAAAGGAGAAGGAACAACATATCAACAGATTATACGTTAAAACCTGGATTTAAGCAGGAACAGTTCCTAAATTTTGGATTGCAAATTTGCAGAATACACAGAGAATTTTCACTCAGTTACAAACACTTTATTACCATTTTTATTTGTTGAATATATTTCTCAATGGGGCAATAAAAACAAAAAAAAATATGTAAGCAATTGTTGTTGTTGTTGTTGCCGTGTCCTTCCCGAAGGGGAAGGAATGAAAGTTGCCATTGCCTGTGAGAAAGGTTGCACTTCTTAACGATAGATGGCGACTCCATCTAACTCCACCTCCACAATTTTGGCATGGAACTGAAAGGGAGGGAAATATTCTCCAGCCCCCTGCAAGTGTGGTTTCTGCTGCGACCACCCACAAAACTTTCGGATCCACTGATTTAACGAGCACGTACTCCGTGTGTACTCGGTTGTATTAAGTGGCATCGGGCATTGAGCCCAGGCCCTGCGATCTTGAGTCCTATGCTCTAACCACTAGGCTACCCACGGCCCATGTAAACAATTTAACACAGAATATGAAATGTGACCTTCAATAGATTTTTACAGCTTGCGTAAAAAAATGTAAACACATCTCCCAGTTACTAGCTGTAACACAAGTGTAGGTAACACCTAGATCCCAAACTAATGCTATTAGTAAGAAAATTACATTTTTATTAAATTGTTTTAACGTGGTATAAAAGACGGTAGTTTTCTTTAATTGTTGTCTTTACTTAAATTACCTATAAAATGTTAATTTACTTTAACATTGTTTTGAGATATCTATTCTTCTAAAGCTTCTTTTTTCGAAGGGGTTGGGTTTCCCAAAAAACACTTTGTAACTTTAAGGGTTCCGTGAGTCGACAAAATTATAAGACCACTGATGTATAGCGACGATATTATCTACAAATTATTTTGTAAAAAATCATTAGAAAAATATTTTCAAAGACATTTCAGTAGTTTTACACAGTTATCAGTTATAAGAAATAAATACAAAAAATAAGCCTAACAGTTTTATATTTTTACCCTAACAGGGTTATATTTCTTTATAATTTTCAAAATAAATCTTAAGATAATTCTAATCTGAATGTTAATACAGAGGACTGAAGTGTACTAAATATTAAATATTGTATTTAAAGCCATAAAATACAAAACTACAACAAATAAATAATGAACATAGAAGAGAATAGGTGGTAAATTTATTCCTTAATTGCTTACAACATTTTATTTACTGTACATAAATCTCTAAAAAACATACATGCTTATATATTTTTTTAAAAAAACAGTATAATATGAAATAACATCCGGTAAAAGTAATTTTATCTACATTATAATTAAATTAGAGGTTATTTACGCTCAGATTATACATAATACACTTTTGTATATATCTTCATAAGGCAAACATCTTGTAATTACATCTCGGGAAAAAAATGTATGACACGTAGCAAAAGAAACAATTTTTCATCCTAAATGGATAAAATGATTTAGAAAAGTTATTACTCAAGTACACTATCAAAAAAAAACTTCAAAAAACAAACAATAAAGAAAATTCAATAAACCTGCGAAATAATGTAATGTCATTACGCGCGCACTCAGCCTTTTAGGGCATTTATTTTAAAAATGTATAAGATAGACGTGATAAATAATAAAACAAAATTAGCAAAGTACTTTGCTTGAAGTACATAATACATATTTCTTTACCAAATTATTAGATAGAAAGAAAGATGAGGTTCTCGATTTCCACTCCTAATCGGTTCTTTAAATGTAGCATACCTTACATGAAAATGATGCACTGTATAAATATATTATTTTTTAGGAAGACAAGAGTAAGTTTAAGAACTATTTTTGAGAAAGAGAATAAAATTTACTTGAATAATATGATTCGTTAGTAATTGAGAAGGTATAATTTTTTATTTGTCACTTTACTTAAGTTGTAATACAATTTAACACCTTATGTTTGTATCGTTAATCATAAACTAAATTGCAATAAATCTAATTTAAAGTAATACGTATGTAAGGGCAAAACTTCAAACACCTTTATGATAAATAAACAAAATAAGCCAAAAAAAAATTTTAACAGAACAAAATAAATCTGTGAAACTAGTTAGAAAATACATGTAGAAAATTAAAAATGGAATGTTGCAAATCAAATGGTAATTTCTGACTTAGGACCAAATAAGTGGTATTAAACTAGTTTGGAAAAATTCAAACTGTGAAAAAAAGTGCAATGAGCAAAAAGCTCAAAGTAAATGAAAAAGAAAAATCCCTATCACATACACAATATCAATTTCTCTTTCTCTCTCTCTTTATATATATAGTCGAAATTTCTCTACAAGAGAGCGATGAATAAACACGATCAAATTTGAAAAGAAAGGAAATTTTAAGGTAACCGACAACAGATTTTAAAAGGATATATGAAAAATTTTAATAATAGCGTTAAATATTAAAAAAATATAAAATAATCGATGCTACAGTATTATAATCATTGCTGACTTAGGGCAGCTTATATATAAAATAATTTATATAAAAGTGAGGTTAAACATATTTTATGGTCAGCCAACCTTCCACCTTTCTGTTTAATACTGAACAAAAACCTATTGAAAATAATGGATAGAAAATCTAAATCCATTGGGAGAAAAAGGTACCTTACCCAAAAATTGCATTCAAAGAGGCAAAGCTCGCGCTAAATGTGACAAACAAGTTCACAAGAATAACCAAGTTATTGCTAGATTCTGGACCCAAATGCATATTCAAAGCATATGAATGGCTGAATAGTAGCACTTAGCAAAAGTATGAAAAGAATAGAAATAAAAAACTAAGAATTGTAAACATACTACCATTATCTAATAGACACTTAGATTAAATATGATTTAAAAATAAATGAAATTAAATTTACATATGAAAAATAAAACACTAGGAGAACAAATAAAATTTTATCTAAAATTAGAATTTGGAGGTAACTATAACTATTTAGGAAAAATAATATATTTATAATAATAACTTATTAATAAACTATGGAAATTTAATCCTTACTATTTAGAATTTATATATATACAATAAAATGATACTTTTCCAATCCTATGAAATAGAATATTCTAACATTCTTGAAATAGAATAACAATAGTTTTTTTTTTAGTTATAATAGTAAAAAATAAAAATACAGTAATATTATGTAATTTCAACAAAATAGTACTAATTTCATGATATTTAGATGATGAATGAAAACGTGTGTATAATATCATGATATTTGTATTATGAATTCAAAATATGATTTGGGGTAGTCTAGTGTCATTAAAAAGGAAGTATAAGTACAGCTGGAGTTTTTTTTCTAGCTAAAACTTTATGAAAATGTTGCAGGTTCTAATGATTTATGCCACGAGCAGCAGTCAGCATGGACAATTACAAGATTGTGCATGTCTGTAATAGTAATAAAATGTGCAATAGTAAGTAAAGTTATTATTGGAAAGAGTGTTGCTGATTTTTCTGACATGGTTGAGTTCTACCGGTTACTTGTACATCAAAAACCTGATATTTCCATCACATTTTGAACACTTATGGAAGAGTGTGAAGCATTAAAAATAAATTTTTACATACTTGAAACTTGAGCTCTTTTATCTGTATAAAAAAGTCAATTTTCGAAAACATAATTTAGAAAACATAGGCTAATAACCATATGGCAACAATGAAGAAGTACAACAACTAATTGTTACTTGATTCTAACCTTCTAGTCGTACTTTTCGGGATGATTGTTAACAAATTTTAAAAGCAAAATACGTGTATTTGAAGAAAAAAAAAGAAGTTATTTCTACAAACAGCTAGCTTGTATCTGTTATATAATTGAATTATAGAAATCGAAACTCTCAGAATTCTTTTTCGGGACTCTCGACACATGGTTGAGACTCTTAGAAGGCTAACGAAGTGCAAAATATCCTCGTGTATTGATCATCCCACTTCATTCAGCACTGGATAATCATCTATATCAAGATGAAAACCCTCTGATAACAAAGATAGATGAAACGAGCTTGATTGGATGATGGAAATTGATTATGTGATATTCTTCATAACATCGCGTTTCTTTATGTTGCCAGGAATTTGATATATGTTACTTGTTTTCAAAGTATATTGACTTTAGTTTTCGTCTGATAAAAAAGCGTGTTTTATGCTATTGGAAATTTATTGAAAAGTGTTTTCCCTAAATAACAGCTTAGATAACTTAAGTAAAATTTTAAATATTTCCTTTTAGTTCTCTCTATTATTTAAGGGGGTAGGTTCACGAATCAAGATCTCTGCCTCAGTAATGTTAAAAATAGGTATTTTTAAGGAAAATTTATAAACATTCTGTTGAATAAAAATCTACAATTTCCTTACTGAATATTCTTTGAACCATAATACATACTTTAATCAGAGATTTTATGGATTGGATGTATGCGGTTATTTTTAAAAAAAATATTTGTTGCACAAATCTGTTTTTCTTTTTCAAAAACAGTGAAATTTCATGATGTTTAATGCAATAAATTAAGTCAGAATATTTTTTTGAAAAAATGCCTCGATTAAAGTATGTATAAGAGTGTAATTATTAACTATGCAAAGTTATAAGCTGTTAAATGCTGTAGTTTAAGAACAAATGTTCCTTGTATGGTAAAAATGTTAGTTTTAAGAAAAATGGATTTTAGTAATGGATTTAGCAGACTTTGACAGGTGGTAAAACATTTTCAAAAAACTATCAAAAATACTTCTACTGCACGTAGAATGGTAATTTTGCACCATTAGAAGCGTAGAAATTCATATTTTTTTTAAATGGGAAAAGTGAAAAATGTCTTTGGTGGCCAAAATTCATGAACCTACCTGAATGTACGTACGAAAAGATTCCTCTTCTAAAATTATATCATGTTTCATGTATTCTGAGACACTTTTTAAAGACATGCCTCTTACGCATAGACAGGGCGAATTATTTTTTCCGATGGTTACACCCTGGAAATTTCTTATATTTTAATAAAACATCATCATTTTAGTACAGTAGTGCCCCGTACCCACGCTATAGGTGAAACAGAGTGATAACCGCATAAGTCGAATTCGCGTAAGTCGGAGTACAATTTCGCATATAAATTACATGTTAGTTATTTTTAGTTGGGACCGAAGACCAAAGGAAATAATTTTTAAAAAAATGAAATGTTTAATGAAATCTTAGACAACACAAATAAAAATCGCAAAACCAAATTTATTTTTATGTAGAAGGTTTCATAAAATCTAACGAAGTAATTTACCCCAATTTAATTTTTTTTTCTCCTTAAAAAATTACTCGTAGCACGCTAATAATTTTTTTTTATTCCTTGTTTTGTTGAAAAAATAAGGTCTTCATTGGAATCAGTATTTTCTAAAATGTGTAACTTTTATTCCATTAGCGTGAGGCTTTCTATCAAATTCCCAACCATCATCTGTGGTGTGAAAGTTAGAAGAGAGGGTACTAGCTCATGTGACATCCTTGTCACTTAACCATGGTTCAAAATTACGAGGCTCATTGCCAACAGCCGTCGTGCAGCTTTCTAGTGTGACTTAAATATACCTCTCATTTTCACTCACGCCACCGTCATTTGATCTTCTGATTGAACCTGGGTCTAAAGACTCAAATTCTTCCATGTTCTGCTCTTGCATTTCTATGAGCTCATCCATTGTCAGCTCCTGATTATGGAAATCCAACAGTTCTAGAACGTCATCATAATCCCCTTTTAAATTTATTTTCCGGGCAAATTTGACAGCTTCTACAATCATTTCATCTCTGGCCCTAATTCCGCTTTAGTCTGAGCAATAAAAAAAGAAAAGAAAGATGAATCGATGAGGGTTCGCGCACATCGGGGTAGCGAGGTATTACTGTACATTCTCTAGATATTTGTATGTAGTTTTTTTCAGTAATACTTTCATAAATATAAAATTATTACTTTTTTCTCTAAATGCTTTATAGAGTTATTAAGAAATAGCTAAAATTTAATTTATAAAGAGATTTTCGTAAAATTTAGATTATTTGTTTTGTATATTGCTAGTTAAGAATATATATTTATTAGTATTGATCCCTAAAATTATTTATGCTTTTGTACGCTTATTTTAAAAAGTGCAAAAGCATTTTAAATAATTTTATCGAAATCCTAGATGAGATACTGTATACACCTATATGTTGTTGAGAAAATACAAATAATTTATTTTTAGGAATCCAGTATTATGCTTATTATTGTCAAATTTTCAAAATGCATTTCAAATTTAATTTAAATTATTATCAACAGCAGGGAGGAATATTGTATAGATTTTAAAATAAGAAAGCCATTTGTATACAAGGAATGAATCCAATCCAACTATAACATCATCATTTAAATAAATGAAATAATTCAGTTGAAAAAATGTATCGAAATACATAAACCAGAGAATAGTTATGTACTTCCTTTGAAGTTCATCATGATGATAATATACTTTTCATGAAACGCTTTGTACGAAGTAAAACTTATTCTAAATACAGGTGAATTAAAACGTGAAAACATCTATGAGAAATGCGGTATATATTATATATATATATATATATATATGGGCTCAATATATATTTATAAAACACATTTGGAAATAAATATATTAATAAAATATTGAAAGTGTATCTATATGCACACGATAATCAATAAAAATCATCAAATGTTTTCAAAATTCAATCTAATCTCATTCCAATGAAATGAATAAAATAGTAAATTTTATCAAATAAATCTCGACTTAACACACTTCTGAAAGATACCGATGGCTCAAATCAAAATTACCTCCTTCCCATATCCTCTATGAGAATATCCAAGTCATTATTTCAATCGTAAACATCCTTTAAAAGTGGTCATACCTCATAACATGTTACAACAAACAATACTCAATTACGAATGCAACATCTTGCAAATTGTCTCGAATGAAACAGGGACATTACATGGTAATAATGTCGACCGTATCCGCAGTCCAATCCTATTTTTAATCGATCTCTACTAGAAATGTGATACGTTAAGGAAAACTCCACTATTATCTTAAGATCTTTCCATAAAGTACTGTCGTACGATAGGAGCTTGACTAATGGGCGGATATGTGTTCTGATTATGCGAGCTAAGGATGTAATTTGAAATGTGGATGCTTTTGGGTAAAATTATTATTATATACTATGTCAGCATTCCGCATTCATATTTTCAAATGTAAGGAGGATATTTAAGTTAGTAGATGCATGTGTAAAAGGAAATGAGAAATTTTCTCTTGGATCATGGAAGGAGTTAGGCCAGGACTCTTGTGATGGATTAACTGCATTATAAACTCAGAATGCATCTGGGACTGTTATTCTAATTATTATCGTTCGCTTTAGAGGCTTTATACAGTTGGATCGTTTGTGATGGGCCTCCGTTTTGCAGACAATAAGTAAAAGTTTGTAAATCAGTTTTGTTCCAATATATGGAATTGTTTATGAAAGTAAAATATTTTTTTAACAAACACAAATGCTGCTTTTAATCTCAGCTATAACCTATGATTTAAAAAACATGAAATTTAAAATACTAAAGAATTTCGTTTTTTCTTCTGTTTTGCCATTGTTTATGTATATATATATATAGAATCCATAATATATATAAATAGTTATAAACCAAAGTATAAGTAGATAAAGACAGTAAGAAATATTAGCCACAGCAGTAAAATAGCAAACTCTTGGCCTTATGAGCCAAGATTGCGTGTTTAAATAATGTTTTGTACTTGTCAAACTTCACCGGCAATTTGATTGTACCCTGGGATACAAATAATGGAAGAAATATTTTAAATATGTAATTATTACTAAATTAAATTAACTAATACTAATTAATAGCATATAACGATAAAATTTAATAAAATACTTACTAGAAAAAAGTTTATATATATATATATATGTATATATATATAGTTATTTGCAATTTAAATGCTGTGTGTTGCATTTAATTCTAAATATCTAAACGTTAAATTAGGTTTCATTTGTGTGAGCACACACACATTTAATTGAACATAGATTTTTAAAATATTTTTAACTATTTAAAAATGTTTCAAGAGCGAAATTTTTAATTAAACGTTTGGTACATTTGAAACCCATGCATTCTTTGAGAGTACATAAATAATAATTTTCATATAATTTGGTGTTTTGTAGGGGGGGGGGGAGAAACATGGCTCATAAGAAGTTCTTTTTAAGGTAAGAAAATTAATTTTGAGAAAATTAATGTCACTTAATTAAAACAAAATGAATTTCCATTGAAAAGTACTTAATTCCTTTAAACGAAAAAACGATATTTAAGTGTGTTAATAATATTTCGAATTGAACAAATTTGCTTGAACAATTTTGCTTTTACAAATTGAAAAATTTATTGTGACAAAATATTAATATTCTCATTTATTCGTATTCTTCGTAAGCTGTTATTTAAGAAACTCAAAGTTGTTCTAGAAAAATAATTAACAATATTGAGAAGTCTAATCTCATGACGATACTGAAACCATGCCTGTCACCAAAAAATCAACTTTAACACAGTATAATTTCTTTCAAAAAAAAATCCTTTAAACATTGCATTATTTATATACGATAAAACTGAATGTGTAACAAACACTGTTTGGTGTTTAAAGCTACGTATAACGAAAGGCATAGAATCTAGCCATTTTTTATGAAGAATTTCGTGAGCCTTGATCTGGCACTGCCCATCAGGTGGCATTAGCAGAAACCTCGCACTGTCACCTGAATGATCCTCAAAGCTATCTACTAACGCTTACCGCGATGAATTTCGCGGGCTCTGATCTGATGTCGATCAGATTACATTAGTAACAACAACTGCGATACAATTAAAAACGCTGCACGAAATTGGTTACTTCATTACCAAGTAAAAGAAAAATAATTTTATAGACGAAAATTACTGTATGGATATTCTGATTTAAGTGTTTCTTCAAGTTTGTAAATGGCATCTTATACGGCAGAAATTCACTTAAAAAATAATTAGTACATTCAATTTTTCTTCTAATGTAAAAGGAGCGCTGTCTTTAAATTTGAATTATTACTAAATTATTCGAGGAGAAATCTTTATTGATATGTTTGTCATTCTGAACTCTTTTATACATTATAATAATCCTTAAATAAACATATTTCTCGGCATTTCTTGGTCACCGCGGTAGCCTAGTGGTTATGATCAAAAATTCATTGCCGGCGGGTCACAAGCTCGTCCTGGTGGCACTAAAGACCCGCCGTGAAGAAGCTGCTGATGTGCTTTAAATCTGTCAAGCTCAAAGTTCTCCCGTCGACGTGGAGTGGTAGTTTAGAGGATGCGGCTCCATCTCGGACCATCGCTTCACTTCTTGAATGACGTCATTTGTGTTACGAAATTTTCTAACCCGCAATTTAATTTGAGCTTTGAGAAAAATAAAAATTAATGTTCAGAGTATATTACGGATGTTTCTATAATCACCCCTCATTTCATAATGGATTTTCTGACTCATAATTTTAATGAATCCATTTAATCACGTTCCAGACCTCTATATCTTCCATTCTACAAATGATTTCTATCGGCAGTTTTTTTTAAACTAAGCCCATCAATATTTATTATTTGTAAAATATTATCCAGCCCATAATATTTTACAAAACTATGAATGAAGGATCACTTTATGAATTGAATAAGTTTTTTCGAGATATATTGATATTTCTTAGTAATAAACTTTAATATAACTTATAATATAACTTTCCTTTTCATTTACATATAAATCCTTTAAAATGATTCAGTTGTAATAAAAATGTAATAGTTCAACTCTATATTAAGATAGACATAAACTTTACAGCGCATTTGTATAATGATGTCAACTGAGTCAATTGGCCCATAGGAACTATTTTAGAGTAACATGCTCGTTAAAATGTGGAACTACCTCCCGAGAGGCTCAAACTCTTAGTATAAAAAATGTTGTTCGATCCGCATTTATATGTTTGTATATTTTTCTTTTAGGGCTGTAACAAAGTTGCAGAAAAAAAGAAAGAAAAATATTTTAGCTAGAAATAAGCACATCTACTACAAGTATTCTGTTACATTAGTTACAAATTTCTAAAAGTAAGAAAAGGTACTTTTAATGATCTCAGCAGATTGAGCTGCACCATTCGCATTAAATTAGCTTCTGCGGCTATGGTATGATTTTGTACAACCTCTCTTTGTACTTACATCTCCAGCGTAATGGATTTGGAAACCTTCTGTGAATGATAGTTCATATTATTAGAATGTATTGTACATATACTGTATGGAAGTTTATTTGAAAAACATCTGTTTTATAAGTTAACTACTTTCTTAAATGTGAATTTGCCATTTTTCTTTCATAATGTTGTTATTTTAATGGTCAACAGTGAGCACAAATGCGTACAAATATGTAATTGCATAACAGGCAAAAATTTGAATGTATTATAATGAACCTACAATTTAATTATAAAATTTTAAATTAAAACATTTGTTTACAAAAGTATTTAATTCTTTATAAATCTTTTTTTTAAATACAAAGTGCACACACACAGACACAAATAACGAGTAGAGCTTTCAAACTACGGATCTAATTTATTTTCAAAGGGACTTTATTGGAAATAGATTATAAAAAAAAATTTTGATTCCTCGTAGACCTATTTTTAGCTTTCTAATAACAGATAACTTCCAACAAAACCTTAATGGAATATTTTATAAGTTTGAAGGTTTTGAGCCTAAAATATATAATTTTTGTATCAGAAAACTTAACGACTGAATTATTCCTATAAATTTTGTTCATATATCCACTTTCGAATATGCAAATGCAAGACTAAAACATCAAATAATACAGGTCTTAAAGAATTTCGTGTTGGGATTGAAATGTATCACTTAGAAAGAAACAGACGAATGACTCTTGTTATTTATTACCATTTTGTCAAATGTAGTAAAATTTCGAATAATTTAAGAGCTTTGCATAAATTTGTTTGTCGTGAATAGATATGATAAATATTTGATACATGAAAAATATTGAATTTTAAGATAAATATTTGATGATCATGAGTCTTCATAAAGATTTATTTGTATATTTCACTGAAATATTAAAATGAGTATATAGTGTTTGCAGTTCCAATCTTAACTAATATTAATAATATGCAATTTCCTATCTTCATCCAGCCATTTAAAACCGTTGAATTAAAAAATAAATAAATAAACCAATTTATTAGCTACGTTTATTTAATGTTTTTTTTATTAAAAAATATCCTTATATACATATTGAATATAAATGCAAAATCCTTACTATATTTTAAACGTCAAAAATTTGTATGTATGGATGTTTGTTGTTCTTTCACACAAAAACAACTGAATGGATTTTAATGAATTTTTTCAATAATATAGCTTATACATCAGGATAATACATAGGCTATATATTATAAAGATATATGAAGTGCCTAAAATATAACACGAAATATGTAAAGTAAGTAGGAAAAAATTCTGTCCATCTTTTAAGTGCAAGCCATTATCGCCAAAATAGTGAACTATTATTACAATAAAAATTTATAGTTTATTTCTATGCACGTTTTTATGCACGTTTTTTTATGCACGTTATTTTTTTCTATTCACTTTTGGTAGTTACAAATTAATCCTTTCTCAAAATAAATACTTTTATTGCTTCTGGTATTTAACTTTGTAACTTTGAAAACTTTTTATTAAACACTACATCATTCTGAACTATGGTCTAAATTTCAAGTCTCTAGCTCATCGGGAAGCTAGTTTAAAATCAATTACAAAATTCCTCCTGGACAGACATACAAGAAAGCGAGTTAATAAAAACATGGTAATATTAAGTGTCAAACGTATTATAACCTTTAAATGTATTGCTATAATTTTAATTCGTATCATCACTTTTAAATGTATTGCTTTATAAAAAAAAAAAATACTGAGCAGTTAGAACATTTTTTTTCACACGCACAAGGTTTTTTTTCATTTCCATTTTAAGAAAAATGTTTATATTATGATAAGAATTTGCTGACGCATTCACCCTTCCCTTTTCCACATAAAAAACACTTCTTTTGTTTATTTTATTTGTATGAAGCACAAGTGTATTCGATTTCAGGGTTACACGTTATTTTAGTCACTAAATCTGGAATTAGTCGCTAAATCTGAAAATGATATAGTATTACAATTTTAACATCAAATAAATACAATAGAAAGTAATATTAACGTATTACATATCTAGATATAAATTTACCTTATTTTAAGAATTCATTACACAAAATTTGTAACAATGCAGCAACTCAATTTGTAACTCAGCAGAGGAATGTGTTTTCATCATTTGACCCACAAGAGTTACGGGGCGTTATAAATAAAAAAAATCGTTTTTATCAGCGTTTAGATTTACAGATTTAAAACTTAACTAACAGGGGGCGGGTTCACCTGAGATGTACAAAAAGCTTTTTTAGGGGTTTAATTTACAATGCATGCAAAATTAACTCATTAAAAACTTCTTTATAATTCAATCTGTATTGTTAAGTTTTTCAATTCACCCGTGCGAAGAACAGGTATACCAGCTAGTATATTTTATAAATCTCAAAGATCTATTTTTCCTAATGACTTTTTATCTTTTTTAATATCGAATTTTTATATTTCTATTAAAATGTAACATGAGTACGAAGTAGTAACAAAATGATTTTCTAAAAATTTATAAGCGAATAATTTCACTCAATTTGCTTTTACTCAAATGCTTTCGTATAAGCACATAAATGAATTTTTCAATAACATTCTTACAAAGTACATTACTTCTTTTTTGAGGCTACAAATACAAAAAAGAGGATAAAATGTAATCCATTTCTCAAAATAGCTTTAAAAATCATAAACAGTGCATTTATGATATTGGAAACAGGACGACTTTTAACCAAATTGAAGTATCGATTTCGGATTGAGTACTTTCGAAAGAAAGCATTTATAGTATTAAAAATTCTTAAGAACAATTGGAATTTAAGTGGAAAAGTAAGATTAAGGAATTAAATATCGTGGGTCCATTAAAAAAGAGGAGATGAATCCATTTAAAAAATAGGTATATTTATAAATCTGATATATAAATGGTATAAATATACCCGTTTTAGTTTAAAATGAAGTACTGCAAGGTAGAAAATAATAAGAAACCATTCTCAAGGAGAAGAATAAATGACCAACTTTATTTAAAAATACATTTAGTACTTTAAAGTATACGTTTTACTTACAGTGGTTTTTCTATCATTCAGCATTTGTGTGGCTGAGGAGATAATTTGTCAATATAATTTTTATTTTCAACAAGATTTAGCAAAATTACATTATTTCTATCTCATAAATAGATTTTTAAAGGAACCTTACTTTATCCCCTCCCCTCAAAAAATGGTTAAAAAATGGTTTTACTTTGATAAAGACACAAAACAAACGTATGATAATTATAATTCTCTGAAATATATAGCTATATATGGTTTAAAAACTACATGTAATACATTAAAATTTTCAAACTAATTTTTTATACAAATATGCAGAAATAAAAATACATCGCTGGATTTGTTAATCCATTTTAATTTATTTATTTATTTACTAGTTATTTATGATTTATTCAAATCACATATGGTTTTGTTTTCAAAGCATTTACAATTTTTTATTTCCTTCTTTCTTCAGTCGGCATATCTTTGACAAGTTCATTCGGAGACTCAGTTTCTCAGATCAATAAACATTTTACATTTGTTTTGTCACAAAACATTTTATTTTAACTTGCGAGCTGCAAATCTGAACTCTTTTTTTAAAGCTATCTCATTAAAATATCTTTATTAATCAAAATAATACTACCAGAGAACCTTTTCACAAATTATTTTGTTACATGGTTTGCCCTAAGACTTAGAATGACGGATTATATTCTAATAATACACTTTATTGAATTATGTATTAATTTCAATAGTTAACTAAATAAAAACATATATATATGAAATCTTATATTTTTAATTCATATAACGTATCCTAAGTAATCAAATAGACCACTGTGCATTTTAAAACGTCAAGAATTTCCATCGAAGCGTACCGAAAGTGAGCAACATTATAACAATAACCCAAATAATATTACTCATAATCTAATAACACTTAAGAGGTTTGAATCCATTAAGAAAGTTTTACCGGAGAAAAGTTTAAATTTCAGTTTAATTGATTAATCAATATCGTCGATCAAAGTTGGCGCCTTTGCTAATTAAAAAACTGTCGGCTTAATACATCAAGACACATTTACATTTTTCAATGGATCTTGCTTGCGCAGCTTAATTGCACGGAATAATTTTATATATGCTACATAATAAGGAACGCTCTTATTAAGTATTGTTACTTTAAAGTTGAATGATATGTGAGTTTTCTTACATAATGCAACAATCAGAGCAAGGAAGAAAGTAATGCGGAAATGCTCTTTTATACAGAAAAAAATATATCTTTGAATTCATTTAATTTACTTTATATGCCAGCTTGATATTAGATTTCTCTGCAGAAGGACGTTTAATATATAAGGTGACATGGTGCTCATATTTGCAATATGTTTTGTGCGTTTTCGCAAATCTTTGATTTAACGGCTTTTAAATTTTTTCTTTTGCTTGTAATCTATGCAAACATATGTATTACATAAAACAGGTTTTACACCCAAAATACTGCAAAATGTTTTTAGCCATTTAACTTTTTAAGGAAAAATTTAGTAATTAATGTAGAGTTTTGAAAATGCGTACACACAATAATATACTTACACGCATGAAATATGATTTACAAGTTTATCGAATTATGTATAATAAAATTTGATATGGGTACTGTGATAACATGATTGATATTTGTAAAATAAAGATTTTCTTAGTGCTTAGTGGATATTCCTTAAAAATGTATAAATTCTAAATTCAACTATTTCTAAAAAAACAGGTAATACTGTGATACAAAAAGGCATATTAACTTTTGTTACAAGTACTAACAGAGATAGTTAGGAAAAACATCAAAACGTTTGGAACTACAGAAAAATGACTTAGTATTTGAAAGGAAGATAAATGAGTTATTTTTTCTTTCTGAGATAAATCAGTTTAAAGCCTTTATTTACCATTGAAATGTAAATAAAAATGGACATAAAAGTTACAACTCAAAATTTTCTTTGCTTAGAGCTTTCATATTTTATAAGAATATAGAAACTCTTAAGAAAAATAATTTAGGCTAAAACAAATTCATTTGAACTGATTATCTGTTTTTGTCAATTGAATCGTACTGTGTCCCCTTAACCAATTATAACTTATTCAATTTACTAGCAGAAAAATTAATATTAAATTAGGAAAAAAGCTTAAAAGGAATTATTGTATTCTGAAATAAAACACTGAACTTTTATATAGCAATTGAAACGATATTGTTGAATGTATTGCTTATGTGTCAATAATAATTCCTCTCTACTAAGATATACTTTATGTTAAAGATTATTTTATGCTTTTTATTGACATATTTTGTATCAGAAAACGAAATTCGAATCCATTTTTTATCATCATTATAAGAAATACTGATACATTTGATCGAATAAGAATCTATCTTATAACATACTTTTGCTATACATTTTTCAATATTGAATACATTACTTATTTTCTACATTTCTAACAATGTTTTATTTCTTTTATCAAATCACCCTAAACAAAAGAACGAAGGACACGGTTTCTAAAGTACGATAAAACAAAAACTTATAAAACATTAAAATCTTTCTCAATACGAAATCGAATGATTTTTTTTTTATTTTTTAAATAAACACATTTTTTTCAATAAACACATTGACAGTACGAATCTCTTTTGCAGATCATAAATACACAGACCCTTGCGTGTATTGAAAACGCCTAAAACCTCCTTATAAAATATACCTTCTATCTTGTTATCAAGCACTTATACTTCATTACTCCCAAGCATATCGTGTTTATGAGTATCCTAAACTGTAGGGCTCATCCGATCTTTTCTCAGCAGCCACCATCAATCAGACTTAATGTGTGTCTTCTCAAAGTAGTTCGTACTCGCATTTGGGCAGAGAAGAAAATATTTCGGGTGTGAAATATTCAGATAGGTAATAATACGTTTGCTTCTTGCGATGTTAATACTGTTCAGTCGCACGCGAGTTTTCTGCTTTTGATGTATGAGTCGGTTTGGTCTTCTGTTAGTTTCTTCGAAAATAATGAGGGGAAAAGCAGGGAAGATGGTGGATGCTTAAGGAAAATAATCTACTTTAAAGAAAGGTGTTGGGTTATGGACTCTGTGTTAAAGATGTGTGTACATGTAGTTTAATTTTTAAAATATCGTTAAGAATTTCCACTTGTGTTAGTAATTTAACAGTTAATAACGTTAAAAATGTTTTTTCTCTCTAAATAATAATCCATGTTATTTATGAATACAAAATTTTGACTTTTTCTTCTACAATTAAAATAATTACTTAATTTATGTTAATAAAAACGGATATGCTCATGATAATCAATTTTCTTAAGAAAAAATTTAATAATGTAGCTAACGCTTCACGCAAAATAATTAACTAATTAATGAAATATTAGTTATTTTAAAAATTTTATTGATCTTTCTCGATAAAATATTATCTTTCATTATATATTTAAACTAAAATTTCAATACAATGTAAATATTGTTTTAAAGTTTAACTAGTTTCTTAAGTAATTTTGTTAGTTTTATGTAGTTATATTCAAGACAAGGGTTAATAAAAATTGCTTGAATTTGAGTGTAATCATTAAATAACATAGTTTAAATATTAAATGGTGATATTTATTTTTAATCTGTATACAGTCGACTCTCACTAAAGCAAACCTTCGATATAATGAACATCTCACTAATTCGAAGTATATGCTCAGCCCCTAGCAAAACTCTTGATATTTCGAGCTAAAACAATACATTTTAGAATACCCTATATTTCGAAGTAAAATTTGTGGCTGGCTAGATAACAGCACGCTATAATTCAAAGTTATCCTATAAAACTCTAGACAATTTGAAGACTCACTGTTATGAAATTAGATTAAGTTCCCATGCCTAATTATTTTACGAGCGGTTTTTTCACTGAACTTATTGTCAGTCCAAAAATTATAGATGTTGATAGAATAAACCAAATTATAGATGTTAATAAATCTATGTCACGCGTGCCATATTTGACACGCATGGCATAGGTTGCCGATGCTTAGTCTAGAGAATAATATTGGAAAATACTATCAGAACCAAAATGAATATTTTAGCTTTATTAATAGTTGTTTTGGTGACAAAAAGGTAAATAAATTGCCTATAGAAGGGGTTACATTGTACCTAAAATTATATCCATCTTTAATAAACAATGTTTCTTAACGCATTGAAACTATAGACGTTAAAGATTTTTCCAACAGATAATAATTAAACAGAAATATTCGGAGAAAAAACGCAAGCCTGCATTTGAGTAACTTAATACATACTTCAGTTAAGAACTTATTTTATGTAAAATAGTCCATCTGGGGTTTCAAAGGCTAGATTTTTATGGATGTGTTTTAAGGTGTAAGTCACTCGTGGGTTTTAAGGTGTAAGTCAGTTCCCCCTTAACAAAAGAAAGCAGTTTCGTAGAAAACATCCAAACTGAAAACTTTATGCTTGAAAAGATTCATTTTGATACAATTAATCATCTTTCAATGTTTCCTAATGCAAAGTGATGATTGGTAACGTGTCTCAGTAAAAATTCTTTTCTGACTATTTTATGCCAAAGATCCATTTCTCCTCTCATAACAACCAGGATTCAGGTATTTTATAGAATGAAATACTATATCTTAAATAATAGTCATTCAAAAGAATCGAGTAACATGCCAAACCTCTTCAAAGGTATTTCAAAAACCTTTTCATCCAGTTGTGTAGACAATCTTCCCTCATAATTGTGTCTTCTTCAGAGACATAATAAGATGTCATACAAACAGGAAAGGGAAGCACAAGTTGGCTTAATGAGCATGAGGATAAAATAAATTATAGTTTGAAAAAAACTAAAAAACACGCTTTTATGTTGAATCGAACTAAAAAGTAAAAGAATAATTCTTAATAAAGAATAAAATGATTAACGACAGAGAAAATGAATGTCATTGTGGCAAAAGCGTGGGGTGCTTTGTACTACATTTTTACACTAATTCAGCTTTTCGGAATAGAAGTTATAAATTACAACAATGATACATTTATAGAACACCCCACGCTTTTACCCCAATGACATTCATTTTCTCTCTCGTTAATCATTTCATTCTGTATTAATAATTATTTTTTACTTTTTAGTTCGATTCAGTATAAAAGCGTGTTTTTTAGTTTTTTTTTCAAACTATAATTTATTTTTCATTTTTTAGTTCGAACTACAATAAAAGCGTGTTTTTAGTTTTTTAAACTATCATTTATTCATTATTAAATTTGTCCTTGGGTTTGATATTTGAAGCTGGAATTACGGGGGTTTAAAATTAGTCTTGCTCTTCAATGGATATTAATTAATGGGTCTGAAGTGTATTTATTTTCTGCGTTTACGAGGCCTCGGATGAGTCCCGTATCGTTATATTAAATTCCGTCTCTTTTGAACAGGTCAAGCAAATAGAAGTGTGTAAAGCAGAAAAAGTTCGAATTTTAAAAAATTCTAATGTGCCATGTTTTTATAACGGACTAAAAATTATAAAATTTCTACTTTTTGCATTTTGTTTTCTTTTTTCACATTTTCATGCATTGTCATCTACTTCTGAGCTATGGTCCGAATTTCAAGTCTCTAGCTCCTCGGAAAGTCACACAGTTTAAAATCAATTACAAAATTCCACCCGGACAGACATTAAAGAAAGCGATTTAATAAAAACATAGTAATATTATATGTCAATCGTTTTTTTTCACCTTTTAAACGTGTTCCTTTCATGTTAATTCGTATCATCATTTCTAAACGTATTTCCTTATAAAAATAAAAATATTTAGCGTTTAGAACGCAAATTATTATTTTTTCACATACGCGAGCCTTTTTATTTTTTTATATTTTAATTTTCAGAAAAATGTTTATATTACGGTAAGAAATTGCTAACACATACCCACCCTCCACTTTCTCAGATACATAACACTTTTTTTGTTTGTCTTACTTCTATTAACCGCAAGTGTATTTTATACTCGCATATAATTAGCTTTAAATTCAAAACATTTGCCTTAGGGTTACACCTTATTCTTTTAGTTGCCAAATCTGGAAATGATGTATGAAATTAGTCGACAAATCTGAAAAAGGTATATGGAATTAGTCGCCAAATTTGAAAATGGTACATGCAATAAGTCGCCAAATCTGGAAAAGATATATGGAATTGTCACCAAATCTGATTATCCTTATTCCTGACTATCCTGAAAAGGACAATGGAACAAAATTATGAAATTATTGTATTATCATCGGTCCTTGATAAGTGTGCGAAATTTCGAATGAATCCAATCTTTTTAAGTAGGTAAAAATCGAGTTCTAAGATACCGTTACATGCAAGTGAAACTTATAAAAGCGTGTTAATGAAACATTTTACTGGGTTCTATGTCACCAAACAAAAACCAACGTATACTGTTTTTCTAAAACAATCTTAAACCACTAGTGAATGTTTACCTTCCTCTATCTTCATCCCTAGCACACTTAGAAGATCACCAGTAAATTTTTTAAAAATATTTTTTTCAATCTTATGAGATTTCTTTCTCTTATTATATATATGCATGTATATATATATATATATATATATATATATATATATTCATAAAAATCCTATTAAATTTAGGACTATAACAAACGGCTTTAAAACTTATATTACACTTCCGGGTAGAAAGCTACAAAAGGTTATTCAATCCACATTAGACAGTATTGATAATTCGATTATAGTTAAGAATAGTTTGGATATCATTAAGTACATGCAAGATAAAAAAATTATTTCTATTCACACCTATGACTTTGAAGATTTATTTACTTCCATAGATATTGGGGATATGGTTAAAATTCTCAAAATAGCCTATAACAAATATTCTTTGAATAAACTAATTAAGTATAATAAATATCTTTCAATTATTCATCTAGTACTATATGAAAATTATATTTTTCACAATAACTCTTATTATCAGCAAATTAAAGGTCTTCCACAAGGAGGACCTGCGAGTAACTGTTTAGCCAATATTTATCTGCACTTTTATGAATATGATAACATTAGTATCGATTCTTGTTACTTTTTTAGATACATAGATGACTTAATCATCTTTAGTAATATAGTACATTTTGTTCCTAGTTTTAAATATTATCCCCAATATCTGAAATTATTAAAAACCAATTATAATAATGACTCTGCAAACTTTTTAGACCTACAATTAATTGTTAAGAATAATATACTAATTAGTAATATTTTTGATAAAAGAGACTCTTTTGATTTTAACATTATTAAAATGCCTTTTTGGGAAAGTAACCTACATCTATCTATTTTTAGAAATATCATCTTAAGGGGATGGTGGACCTTCAAAATCTCAAAATTTGGTCAAAATTGCGATTTTTATTTTTTATACTAATAATATTCTATTTATTTCAGAGAATGATTCTGTCGAAGAATTTTTGCATTTTGACTAATAATTACTGAATTATGAGTAATCTAAGAATTAAACATGGCGCCATCGACTATTTAAATGAGCATGACCCTGTCATTTGAACGTAAACAAGAACTATTCATATTTAGTTTCTAGCATATGCTTAGCCTCAATTATTATTTTTTCATCGCATATTTTATGAAGAAGGATTCTGATAGGAACTTCAACTTCTACTTCCGCCTTGTTTGTTTACATCGTATTAGCGCGCTTGTTTCACATCTGTTATTACACAGCATACTTAGTCGTTTCGGACGTAATTGTAGGTCTATTTTTTTCAAAGTTTTCCTTTCTTTCATTTGAATACTCAATAATAATTTTCTTGATAAATTAATCATTCCAACAGTATTTGTACAATGCACAGAATTAGTTCTCGATATCATGTTCCAAAAGGAAGGCCATCAAAACACAAAATGCAGGCTTTGCTAAAAGCAAAGAAAAGATGGGCCTCTGGAGAAAGAGAACTGGAGCATCAAAGTTTACATGAAAATGACCCTGATGCAAGTGGTAATGTGTCCTCTAATTATAAAAATAATGAAGTAAACACTTACCCATTAAATTCTAGTGAACTGAATGCAGCAACAGAAAGAAAGCTGTCTCTTCTAAGCTCACACACTTCTGCAGAACATGTGATAAGTGAACAAAATGATCCAACTTATGTATTAGTTGATACAAATGTATGGAAGAATTTACTGTCAACTGTAAAGTGCCCTGAATGTGATATGAATAATTTAAATATTATAAAAACAACGCAGCTGGGTATGGCATCAAAACTAGAATTGGTTTGCTCTAGTTGCGAGGCAGTATTGAATTCCTCATTTTCAAGTGCACGTGTAAAATACAAAAATTTTTTTGACATTAACAAAAAAATGGTTTCCTCTTTTTTAAGACTTGGGAAAGGTCACGCAGGATTGGAACTATTTTCATTAGTGACTGGTATGAATACAATGGACAAAAAATCTTTTTCGAAGCACATTAAAATTTTGTCCGAAGAAAATAGAGAGGTGAAACATCAGATCCTCGAAGTTGCGAGAAATATAGTTAAGATGCAACATCTTGAATTGAACAATGAAGGTAAGGAAACTGGTGTTTTAGACATAACTGTGTCATTTGATGGATCTTGGCAAAAGCGGGGATATAAATCACTGTACGGGATAGGAGTTGTAATTGATTTATTGACAGGCTTAGTAATAGATTATGAAATACTGTCAAAGTATTGTACGGAATGTACTGCTGCAGTAAGAGACCTTTCGAGGGATAGTCCAGATTTTGCGATTTGGTATGAAATTTGAATGTCAGATAAATCATACAGGTTCCTCGTCTAGTATGGAAATGGAAGCTGCTGCAATTTTGTGGCAAAGATCCATCAAGGAGTGCAATATGTGCTACACTTGCATACTATCAGACGGAGATTCAAAAACATTCCAACGTCTGATATCGCTGAACATTTACGGAAAAGATAAACAAATTAAAAAAGAAGAATGTATCAACCATATTTCAAAACGCTTAGGAACTGGTTTACGCAGCAAGGTGAAAGAGTGGCGAAGCAAAGATGTTTGTATTGGAGGCAAAAAGGTTGGTAGTTTAAAAGAAACCACAATAGTTAAGTTAACTAATTTTTACAGAAAAGCCATTAAAGATAATTGCGATGACGTAGAAAAAATGAAAAGTGCAATATATGCCACACTTTATCATTGTTCCTCCACAGACACCAAACCGAAACACAACAAATGTCCTGATGGCAAACTTTCTTGGTGTTTTTATAAAAGAGCTTTGGCGAATGGAGAATCCCCTCAAAGTCATTCAGTTATGAAGACAAAATTAACTGAGGAGGTTGTTGCGAAGATTCTCCCTGTGTACCAGAGATTAGCAAGCAACGAGATATTGTCCCGGTGTACTTCAGGTAAAAGTCAAAATGCAAATGAATGTTTGCACAGTGTTATCTGGAGTCACTGCCAAAAAGAAAGTTTCCAATCAAAGAAAAGATTTGAAATATCTGTTGTAACAGCAGTAAGTGAGTTTAATTTTGGGGATCCCTATTTACCTTGAGAAACGTGCATCAAAACACTTCCATACCCTCGATGCAAATTAGTGAAACGAGAGATGACCGCCGATTAAAGCAAAGTAGAATTAAAACTTTTCAAACTGCAAAAGACAAAAGAATTAAGAAGCGAAAAATCTCTAATACAATAGAAAACAAAAATATAAAATCTGAAGGATTATCATATTGTGCTGGTAAATTTTAAGTGAATGTCTTGCCTTTCTATGTGTTTTTATAAATATCAGCTTTGCGGATGCTATAACTTGAATTATTCAATTTATAACTAACTATAATAAATTTAAAAATATTTATTAGATTTCTACTGTAATAATCTCTTATATGTTTGATTGTCATGTAAGGGTAAGTAATTATGCAAAATTTTATTTTATTATTTCATATTACACAAATAAATGTTTAAAATGTGTTTTTCTCAGTTCGTGAATTTTCTCTTTTCATGATTACGTAAAATGCTCCTTGCGTTTCATATTTCATCGTATCTCTTTAAAATTTTTACAAGTTATAAAAAATGATATAATTCACAAATTTGTGCATTGGTTTTGTTAAAAATTTAACGGATTATATTTTACGTTGTTTTGATTACCTTGAATGTGTGATAATTGGTGAAATATTTCATATAGTATAGAAAATGTATCTTTTTTTCATCAAATTTTATTCTGAATTTAAAATCCATGCACAGATATATTTAGTTATAGTTCATATACATATAAAACAAAAATTAAGAAAATATCTTAAAAACTAACGCGCAAGGAGCATTTTTAAAAAAGTTTTAAAAAATTAAAAAGTTTTTGAAAAATCAAATTATAATTTATTTTTTTTTAAAAAATATATAAATTGTGAATCATAGTGGTCATCTACTATATTGAATCCAATTTCAGCTAATTAAGATAACAATTTAAGAAATTAATTTCAAAGGTCCACCGTCCACTTAAATTTTATAAAAAGAAATAACGATTTAGTCACAGATAATGATGTTAAGCAAAATAATTTTAAGCTATTCCGCAATAATTGCTTGGAATACAACTATCCAAGTAACTTCATTTTTAAATATATTTCTAAATTATCTCTCTAATTCTCCTTTTCAAAGTTTAAGTATTATTCTTTGTTTTTTTCTCCTTCTGTTTTTTATTATTTTCAATTTGTTTTAGTTTGCTTTGTTTAATTACAAAAAAAAACTATCCAGGTGGCGCCACTAATTTTTGCATCTGGTTTTACCAACTTAACACGTCATTTTTAACGATCATTTAGCGTATTGATCTCGTACGTACAGTTTTTCCCGCTCTCCGGTTATTTGCATTTTTTCATGTAAGTGTTTGCTTCATTATTCCTTTTCAAAATTATTTTTATTTGTATTTTGTTAGGATTCATTTCCTTTCATATTTTCTAATATTTTTATTTTGTTTTTCTTTTGGTTGCAAATTACACGTGGTTGGTTTTAGCCCTAACTTTTCAATATTGGTATGTTCTCCTGTTATGTATAAAATTTCTGCTGAATAGGGGAAGGTAGGATCCATATTATATATTTAACCCTAATTTTGCTGGTCCTAATTCAGCAACAGCTTTAGAAATCATAACAGGTCTTCATTTTAGTCTATTGACTCGTTTGGCTTCTTACATTTTAAAGTTCTAATTCTGTTCCGTGTTATACATACGCTTAGTTAATTCTTCTATAATAGACTCTTCCATCATTTTTAAAGTGTGTTTCTTTAAATCTGGTTTGAATCTTCTAGCTTTGTTAGTGATATTATTTTGTATTATCAATTTTATTATGCCATGTATTTCTTTCATTTTATGTTACTATATATATATATATATAATGCGGTAATCTTAATCGTAATCTAATCGCTCCCGCTTGTTTCCAACAAATCATGGCTCTCATTATAAAGAAGTCATGCGACCTTCACCACCAGAATTCGTACCCAAAGTGCTGTGTGCTCTCTCTCTCTTGTCTTCGTCATTTTAATTGTCGTTATTGTGCTTCCTTCCGTCTGTCCGCCTTTGTGTTTCTAAATAGTAGTTTTTGTGTGAACAGTTGCAGTGTCTTGACTTGATATCAAGAAATAATAAAAGGTTACAAATATCAAGTCTCTTCCAATATACCACGACTACAACCTAAGCATAACATTTAGTAAGCAAGAAAAATTTCACTCAGCCCAGGGCATTACACACACACACACACATATTTTTTTGAAAGAGAGAGAGACACAGAGAGAGAGAAAATATAAGGTTGACTGGACTTATATATGTTACCGGCAATGTATGAAATTATTCCTATTTCACACATTGCCTAGGCATTGTATAGAATGCCTAATGAGGAACAGGCAAAGTATAAAATACATCTCTGATTCATTTGGATTATTGCGTGGCAAGACACGAAACTCTTAACACGTGTCTCAGGCTCAGAATTTGTTAGTTGTAGAATTTCTGTTTGTTCGGAAATGTCAAAATACTAAATTTTCCTTAAACTTGTTCAACAAAAAATTGTTTTTTTTTTCCTGTGCTACCTGAAAATGAAGGAGCGAGCTGTAGTGTTGGAGAAAGAGACACACACACACGGTCTATAGCAGGGGTTGGCAACCCATGTCGTGAGTGCCACATGTGGCACGCGGTTCAATTCTCAGTGGCACTTTGCACTACTCAACAAACTGCTCTAGTGTGTGGTTCGATGAATTATATTACTAGGTTGGCTTGACACGCAACAGCTGAAAGGTTGTCGATCCATGGTCTATAGACATGAAACAACTATTCGACGACTAGTTACTCAAAACTCGAGTTGATGCTGCAAACAAAAAAATTTTCTAGACTGAAATTACTTACTAGAAGTTAATAACTGATGTACAAAACGCCAAAATGACTACTAAGAAACTCAGGGACTATTGGTTGCTGAATAGCTATGATGCGATGTTTGCGGAAAATAAAAGTAAACTCATTTAACCTGTTAAAGAAGGCATCAGAACCATAAAACAGTGGTCCCCAACCCCTAGTTCCTGGATCAAAGGGTATCGGGCTACTCAAAGAGCATTAAATTATTTCCATTTTATTTACTGGGGTGTATTTTTCTCGTGTTTGTGCGACTTTTCCTGGAAATCACTTCATATTTTAAGTAAAATCATTTTATATTTATTTTTTGATGGAACTGAATTTTATTCTGAAGGCATGTTTAAATACAATTAAATTATAAAATCAAAACAATTAAAAATATAAATATAATCAACGTCCCACCCTCAAAGGGCCACCGTAAAATTATCAAACGTTGACTGTTCCGGAAGAGAAAACTTGGGAAGAAATGGTATACAGTATAACGTCACGGATTCTTTTTTTTTCCCCAATGGGGCTGCAGATTGGTATTTTTACCATTTGAAGACTAGTATATTCTCCCGGGGCTGGTATCCCTTTTTATTGCAGCACCATGCTGGTGGTACCAATTGCCTCGGGTAATTTTGACACCCAGTTTCCTTCCCAGAGTTACTCTAACGATGCGAACTTGTTGCAGGAATTTAGTTTTGCCAAGAGCAAAATGAAATTCCGAATTCTGGGGATGGGATAGATTTCTGAAAAAACTTTCAAGTAAATACGAAAATGTTACACATTATAACATTGAACTGTAAATCCATTTTTGTGAACCTTGCCAGAAATAACAGAAAAATTGAACAAGATAAATACATGGAGAGAGTGAGCTAATATAGGAATTGAAAAACAACATAACTTCCAAATGATTTCTAAAACTGAAGTAGAATTATATTTTACTTCCTCGTAACCCCACTGAAGTGCACAAAACCCATTTTTAGTGGATCTCTACTCAATAAAATAAACGTGCTAGCCAAATTTCAAGCCAAAATTTAATATATCAAAACGGAATTCATTTCTCTATAAGCTCAAATAACTACCTTTGAGAGTCGATTCCTGTAAGCCTCGTTAAACAAACCCGTTCAATTCTACAACAGAGGTATACATACCAAATTTCATTACTGAAGGTCTAGTTATTTGAAAAAGGATATTTTTATCAATACGTCACGCAAAAGATTCCTTCTCCCCCATAAGAGTCAATTTCCGTAAAATCCTTTCTTAGCGAATTTCAAGTCAACAAATGTAACATGCATATTAAATTTCATTATGGTAAGTAGTAAATAGACAACAAATATTTTTTTATAAGTAAGTCCCGGCAAATCCCCGCTCTCCAATAGGAATCAATTTCCTTAAAACGGTAATATTTAACAAAAACGCCCACGCAACGACTTTTCGGATCAATTTTCAAAACACTTTTTATAGCGGATCTCTACTCCATGAAAGCAACGGGCCTAACAAATTTCTAGCATGTAGGTCTTACAGTTTATGGTATGTGACTACCCTAAAATCGTGTGTTTGGTGAAATTTTTCGAATTTTTTTTTTATGTTTTTATATTATAGCCCATATATTTAAGATTCCAAAAATACTTTATTTTAGTTCCTACGATATTTAGAAGCAAAGTTAAAGCTTAATTAGTAAACCGGAAATGGAATTTTCAAAACTGGAAATGGGTATTTAAAGAGACATAAAATGTAAACAAATAGTTTGAACTCCTTTTTCGTGACTTTTAAGCAAGATAAACATTCATTACTTATTGTAAATACATATCAAGGTATCCTTTACTTATTTATTAATATTTTTTTTCCATCTGGCAACTGTTTTTTTTTAATTCAAGCTTGTTTTATTGAATGGCAATACTATTATCGTCTATACTTTGTTTACATTGTTCATTCGAAAGCGTTCTTCTTTATTACTAATTATTTTTGATATTTTTACAATTTATTCATTTATTTTATTTAATTTTAACGTTTTAATTCATTGTGAATAATTTCAAAATGCCGAAAACTAGATCAAAAGTGACTAGAAAGAGAAGGTTTTATGGAAACAGATTTACCAAGTCAGCACCAAACAGTAACAAGGCGTCGTCTGCAAGTGAAGCAAAATTGAGCACTAATGACAGTTTTGATGTGCCTGAACCTATATTTCATGGTTCTACAGGTAATCGAATTATTGATTTCCAAGATTTATTGGGAATTATTTCAATCCTGTGTTGTCCGGAATGCTATGCAACTGGATTGAAACTAACAGAAGATTCCAGGGAAGGACTTTGCTCTAACTTGTGTGTTTTGCAGTTGTGGATTAATGACTGGCTTTACTTCTACCCGTAAAGAAAATAAAAAATTCACTCTCAATACTTTATTGGTATTTGGATTGAGATTGATTGGCAGGGGATTCACAGCTGGTAAGAAGTTGCTATGTACTTTAAATTTGCCCTGCATTTCTAAAAACACCTTCATAGCTCATGAACTCAAACTGCTGGAAGCAGTACAGTTTTGTTCTGAAGAAAATATGAAAGCTGCATCAACAGAAGTGCGAAATTTTAAAAAAAGTACAACTTGTGGTGTTTCAGTAGATGGCACATGGCAGCGGAGAGGCCATATGTCGCTTAATGGCTGCGTCTCAGCTATTTCCATTGATACTGGGAAAATTTTAGATTTGGAAGTATGACTCAGTATTGCAAAATGTGTGAAATGAAAGTGAAATTTGAGCGTGAATGCTCAAACTATAAAGGATCCTAAAGAAATATGGAAGCTGTTGGAGCTTTTAGAATTTTTGAAAGATCATTGATAAAACGAGACTTGCAGTACACCGAGTACTATGGTGATGGGGATTCCAAGGGCTTTTTACAAGTAAAGAATATATATGGGGAAACACAGTGTCTCAAAACTCGAATGTATAGGTCATATACAAAAACGAGTAGGCTCACGTCTGAGGAAACTAAAAAAGAACACCAAAGGACTTGGTGGAAAGGGCAAACTAACTGATAAATTTATCGATAAACTGCAGAACTATTACGGGATTGCCATCCGCAGCAATGTTGGATGTCTCGAAAAAATGCAATCTGCTGTAATAGCTGTTTTCTTTCACTGCTGCTCTGGCAATCAAAATCCCATGCATGGGCAATGTCCTACAGGGAAAGACAGCTGGTGCAAGTATAAACGAGCATTATGCGATGAAAAAGTACACATAGACAAAACAACGGGCCTTTCAAATTCAGTTATTAAAGTGATAAAGCCCACTTACTTAGCATTCTGTGATACAGATTTGTTAAAAAAATGCCTCCATGGCATGACCCAAAATAATAATGAAAGTTTTAATAATGTATTATGGTCTATTTTACCAAAAGAAATTTTTGTTCACAAGAAAACTTTGTTTTTGGGTTCACACATTGCTGTCCTATTATATAATTCAGGTTATTTAGGACTGTTGCATGCATTTAATTATTTAGGTATGGTAATTGATCCAATGATACTTAAAAACTACATGGGAATCGACACAGAACGTATTCAAAAATCAAAACGCCAGTCATTACCCTCAACAAAACTCTCCAGAAAACAGCAAAAAGCCCCCAAAAAAAGTCAAAATTAGCTAAAAATGAAGCTAAAGAAGGCTTAACCTATAAATATGGGGAGTTTTGAAAATGTTTTGTAAGTAGAAAAGTATTTATTTTGTGTTAAAAAAATTTTTAATGTGTTTTACGAGAAACTTTTTTCAATATTTTTCTTCACTATAAAGTTCACTATACAAAATATTTTTAAGATAGTAAATTGAAATTTTCAGAACATGTTTTGTGTAGTTCTATCTGTGTTATTAATCAAAATCTAATGTCTGTATATATATATATAAATATTTAATTGCTTTTTTATGAAAAAAGCATTAATTTTTTTTAAAATGAGTTTTTGCATACAATTTGGCGTATTTAAAAACTTTTTCAAGTATTACAAATCTTTTGATACCTAACACAGATAAAGATGTTATTTATGTGCTGTATAAATATTATATGAATACACTTATTAGAATTTTGTGTAAATATTTGTCGTAACTGCAATTTTTCACCAATATTTCGCTAAAAACGACAATTGTTATAGTGTATAAAATTCTCAGGAAAACAGCAAAAGGTTAAAAAAAATTCCAAATAAGTTTTACATGAAATTTAAAAGAGCTTGAGCTATAAATATGGTGAGTTTAAAAAATGTACAATCAGTAGAAAATTTTTCACATAGCATTAAAATCTTTAAATGCATTTTCTGAGAAACTATGTTTTTCAATTTTTTTCTTCACGGTACGGTTGACTACAAGATTTCTTTTTAAGATATTGACTTGAAATTTTCAGAGAATCTTTAATTTAGTTTTATCTGTAGTCTAGTCTATAATCTAATACCTGTGTATATATTTATTTATTTTATTGCACTTTTTGTGAGAAAATAACATTAGTTTTTTGTAAAAAAATGAGTTTTTGCATAAAAATTGACATATTTCGAAAACTTTACAGAAGTATTATAAATTTCATAGTTATAATCACAGAAAATGATGTTATTTATGTACTGTATAAATATTATTAGAATATATGTATCAGAATTTTCAACACAATCCTTACCGTAATTGCAATAAAATTTCACTCAAAATTCCCTATATTTCCAAAAATATTTATAACTTTGTAAAAAACTGTGTTTGAATTCTTACTTTTATGTCCATTACAAATAAAATATGTTTACATAAGTGAAATTTTACATATTTCAAAAAAAGTGCTCCGAAGG